>JAOTRH010020573.1:0-22157 GCA_034768845.1 Heliamphora exappendiculata | reverse complement strand
GGGAAACTCAGAATGGCTTTGCCCACGCATTGGAGTCATCCAAGCTTCAAGCCTTCACCTCTCAATTTCTGTGCTCATTAGTCTCCCTCATCCACAATGTATTTGTCTCTCTTCTTTGGCGATTATAGTGAGCGGTTTCTGCATGAATATCCCAAAGTCGAGAGTAAGTTGGAAATTTCTTGTTTGTGAAAAGCCCTCATTTCTCCTTCAATCTCTATTGTGAAAATCCTAATGTAAGCAATTAACCTCTCGCCTCTCTACTCGTCAAACTCAAAATCCTTATTATTTGCTCTTGCAAAATCTTTGTTAGACAACCCTTTTTGGAAAATGTGATATGTTTGTTGGATATCTGAGATGACCAATGTTCTACGCTGAACATAATTTTTCAGTTCTTGATTAGGCCCTGAGGAGGTTTATGTATCAAACAAACCAACCAAACGAAACCAGTGAAATTTTTCAACAGTCTGCTCAGTTGTGTTAATTGATGGTCAGTTTCAGTGCACCAAAAATGAAAAAGTGATGTGTTGGTTTGGTGTGAAAACATCTCCTCACTTGACCACCAAACCACTTTCACCCATATTATTTGTATATGTTTAATGTTGTCTCTATTTGCATACACACTCCCCGTATGCACTCTTGCTACTCTATGCATGGATGTAAGATGTTAGCATCTTCACATGCAAAACAAGGTCGCAAGTAAGAGAAGGTGTTTGAAATCTTGACATGCATTGTTTGGACTAATAGCTTTAAGTTTTTGGGATAACTGAGTCCTAACAGAAACAATCCTCAAGGACAGAAGTCAGTAAAATTCAGCACCACCAAGTGGCCCTTGGCCAAATGGTATGGGCATCACACTCCCTAATGGGAAGTGTGGGGCTCAAGTCTTGCTGTATAGGAGTGGGTGCGTGTGTATTTTCTGATAATAAAAAAAATTCAACACCACCATTTGTTTGGACTAATAGCCTTAAGTTTTTGGGATAACTGAATCCAATAGGAACAATCCTCAAAGTTAGGAGTCAATAAAATTCATCACCACCAAGTGGCCTTTGGCCAAATGGTATGGGCGTCACACTCCATAATAGGAAGAGTGATGTTCAAGTCTTGCCGTATAGGAGTGGGTTGGTGTGTATTTATCGATCAAAATAAAAATTCAACACCACCATATTAAGTTCATAGGACTGAAGATTTTGTTGATCCCCATTCAAGACCTTCGATAATGCCAAACAAGTCACCGTGTCATACCAAAATTCCACTTAGAAGGGTTTGAAATTGTACAGTGAAAAAACCTAACTATTTTGTTGAACATTGTATATGATAAATCAAACATAGCTTCAACTTCCAATATAAACTGACAAATTCCATGTCAAATTCTCAATTCTAAATTTCAGTTTCTTTAGAATAAGTGATGATGATTATAAGAAAAACAGGGTTTACAAGAATGATGCTCACATTAAAACAATAAAAATATCCATGTGGCAGTTCAAACACAGTTGGAATCAGATTAGCCTGGGATCAGAATCAACATGAATCTTAACCAATTTTCACAAGTAGCTTGAACTGATTTCTTTAAACCTTTGAATTCATTATAATGTTCACAGCAACTATCCCAAGCATGGACTGAAGCGTTTGACTAAAAATACAAGAAAATAGAAGAGTTAACTCAGGAAATGTCACAGCTCCATTAGTTTCACATAGCAAAGTATACAAATGAGAATATGAATAGAAATTTAACAGAATTAATTGGTAACTAGTATGGAAATCTGATAAGGAATATGAATAGAAACTTAACAGAATTAATTGGTAAATAGTATGGTAATCTGATGATGCTTTACCTAAATGCAAAAGCAAATAGAAGGAGAAATATGGGAGATGCTGATTTGCACTGCAAAAACAGGGGAAAAAATTAGAGAGACAGCTTCATAGAAGTGCATTACAAAGGACAGAAACAAATATCACTTCCCATTGGGAACTTTAGAAACTACAGAGTGAGGGAAACAAGAACAAAAAAAATGGGACCATATGACAATGTTATCACAAGGTGCAATAAGAAGAAAAAGGAAGGACCAACCATAGTGGCAAATGTAACAGAGATGAAAACAAGGGAGGCATTGCTTAAATTAATATCCAACGCTGTTCCCAGGGCAGTAGGTACAACTGTGAAAGGCAAAATCTATCTGTTGCATTAGTTGTTTGAATAGTTAATAAAATGTGCAGCAGAAATTCACAGTCAAAACTCAAAAGATAATAAAAACCGAAGTTGAGGTTTGGATAATTGAAATCTGGATGAGAAAGAGAGTACGATATGCACAGCATGTAATATTTGGGGACAGGATCTAATTTCCAATAGAGTGATAACGAAAGCAACATCATAAATATCTAAGTCAAGTGCACAAAGCATGTAATCCACAACATTTTCTGCTAGCACTCAGCAAGCCACTCGGTAGGAATTTCAACAATATTCCAACCTTTTGGAAGCTCTCCTGAATCGAAGAGGTTAGAGACACTCCCTAAACTATCACCTTTCTCACTCCACACCATGTGCATTTTAGGGGGCCCACTACCCTTGTGAGAGAACGGTGGCTAATCCGGTGATTTAGGGAGGGTCCGTAGCCTTGTTGCTCCAGAATATATTTCACATCACACGTGATTGATAAAATTAACAGGGGGCTATTGGTTCAATGAATAAAACTCAGCTTATTAACCTTCATAGGTTCAAATATGAGGGAAGGCAGTTACTTCGTGCATATAACACTAAAGTTTGCACCGACTTTACCTATCGCAGACCACTGTTCATGGGGATTAAACTGGGGGTACATTTTTTTATGTGGTTGCTCAAATCCCAACTCCAATTGGATATGTGATTGGTCAATTCTCATCAACCGTATAGAACACAATTTCTTCATTTCCAGACAAGAAATTAACAGGAATTTTGCTTGCTTGTCCCTCATTTCACAAAATAGAACCTCCTGCATACTTCAAGTTTCAATTTTAGAAAACTGACAATCCAGTATTCTTGTTGTACAGGAGTTTCAACCTTCTTAGTCAATAAAATAAAATAAACCAAACTAAACAAAACTAAGCTTTTGTCCCAATCAATTGCAATCGGTTACATGAATCCTTTTATGCCATTCTACTCTGTTAAGGACCCCATATTTCCAGTTAGTTTCAATAAGTTCATTTTTTTTTTAATGTAGCATCTCATGTCAATTTAGGTCTACTACTCCCCCTAGTATTTCCATTACCCATAATCTTGCCATTTTTCTTTACTACTACATCAATTGATCTACGTTATACGTATTAAAATCATCTTAATCTATTTCTCACGACTTGCCATCAATTGGTGCCCCTTTCCATTCCACAAAATTGTTCATTCTTAATTTTATTTTTTCTAATCTTACCACAAATTCATCTTAACGTTTTCATTTCAGCAGTACCCATCTTATTTATGTGACATTTCTTATTAGTAGCACAACATTCTTTCAGTTGAATAGTAAAATACTGATTTATGGTCAAAAGAGGAGAGAAGAAAGATGAGAGAAAAATATTATTAGAAGAATAATGAGACTTAACTTTACCTCTACACCACACCAGTATTTATATAAGAGACACCAAACTAATTACAAAACGACCCTAATATATATAAGTAATTATTTAACACTCTCCCTCAAGCTGGAGCATAGAGATCGAATATGCTCATCTTAGAAATAAGTCGCTGGAAACCAAAAGCAGCTAACGATTTGATAAGAATATCACCTAATTGATCTTCAGAGCGAACATATGAATTGACAATTTGCTTCGTCCTCATTAAATCCTGAGTAAAGTGCCAGTCAACTTCAATATGCTTAGTGCGCTCATGGAACAAATGATTATTAGCAATAAATATGCCTGCCTGATTATCACAAAACATCTCCATAGGACGTGAATCCGTGATGCCGAAGTCATAAAGAAAAGAACAAACCCACAACATTTCAAACGCAGTATGGGACATAGCACGATACTCTGCCTCAACACTGGAACGGGCAACAACATTCTGTTTCTTACTACGCCAAGTGACAAGATTACTGCCAACGAAGATACAATAGCCAAAGGTGGACCGCCTATCAAAACGACTACCAACCCAATCAGCATCACTAAAGCCAACCATAGACAAATTATCAGATGGACAATATAGCAATCTACGACCTGGGACACATTTCAAGTAGCGAAGAATACAACCAACAACATCAAAGTGTGGCTGACGAGGAGCATGCATAAACTGGCGAACAACACCAACAGCATATGTGATATCAAGACGGCTGACTATGAGGTAAATTAATTTCCTAACAAGCAGCTGATAACGACCAATGTCTAACAATGGTTTCCCATGGTCAGTATCAAGCTTAACAGTAAAATCCATATGCGTATTAACCGGACGAACACCAAGTAACCCAATCTTAGAGAGAAGATCAAGAGCATACTTACGTTGGGATAAAGAGATCCCTCAAGAGGAACGAACAACCCATTCCCAATAAAGTAACGGAGAACGCCTAAGTCCTTAGCGTGAAAATGATGAGCCAAATGTCGTTTTAAAATAGCAATACCAGTAGAATCATCACTAGAAATAATGATATCATCAACATAAATAATCAGCACAATAATACCAGTAGAAGAGTGATAAACAAATACTAAATGATCAGATGTGGAACGCCGAAAATCGTAGGCAATGACAACAGAACTCAAGCGATCAAACCAGACACGAGGAGATTGCTCCAAACCATATAAAGCCTTACACAAGCGACAAACAAGATGCTCACTGCCAGGCAAAACATAGCCAGGGTGCTGATCCATATAAACCTCTTCTTGAAAATCACCGTGAAGGAAGGCATTCTTAATGTCAAGCTGATATAATGGCAAAAAACGAATAGAATTAAAGCGAGCCACAGGAGAAAAAGTTTTCAACTAATCAACGTTGTAGGTCTGAGTATAACCCTTAGCAACCAAACGTGCCTTAAAACGCTCAATAGAACTATCTAGAATGTACTTTACTGTATAGACCTAACGACAACCCACCGCTTGCTTCTTAGGGGAAAGAGTGGTAAGCTACTAAGTTTTATTCTTATAAAGGGCATGCATTTTCTCATCGATAGCAAGTTTCTAGCCAGACACGGACACAACCTACTTGTAAGATGTAAGAATAGACACGAACAACAAAGTAGAAGTAAAAAATGGAGACAAGATGACGAACGATTATAAGATACAAAATGAGCAATAGGATGTTTTGTGCGTATACGTTTATCTCGGCGCAAAGCAATCGATAAGTCATCGGAACTAGGAGCGGATGAGATAGGAACCTCTACTAGAGAAGATGAAGAATCCAGGCAATAAGAGACGATAGGCCTATCTTGAAATCGCTGATAAACCTGCAAAGGTGGGTGAGAGGGAGAAGATGGTGCAATAGGTAGAGGGAGAGAAATAGTAGGAGAAGAGAGAGACTCCTCACGACAACAGATGAGATCAGAAGAAAAATGGCTACCGGAGAAAGTGAAGAAGGGAGTAGACTCAAAGAAGGTCACATTAGCACTCATGAAGTAGCAGCGAGACTCTGGATGATAACACCAATATCCTTTTTGAGTACGAGAGTATCCAAGAAAGACACGTGCACGAGGGGATAACTTATCATTACCAATGTCAAGAACATGCACAAAAACAGTACAACCAAGAACACAAGGAGTAAATGAGAAAAGTGGAGAGATAGGATATAACAATAAAAAGCGAGACTGGCAATCGAGGACAACATAAGGCATGCGATTAATCAGATAACAAGCAGTAAGGACAGCATCCCTTCAAAAGTGTTTAGGAACGTGGGCGTAAAACAATAAGGTCCAGGCAGCATCTAGCAAATGGCGGTACTTGCGTTCAGTAATGCCATTTTGTTGTGACGTATGAGCACAAGTCGTCTGATGAATAATACCACAAGTGACACAAAAGGAAGTAACAGTAGACTGCATATACTTTAACGCATTATCGGAACGAATAACTTTGATGCACTTGCCAAATTGAGTAAAAATTTCATTGTAAAATGTAGTGAGAGCATGGGACAATTCAGACCGGTGTTTCAACAAAAAAAAAAGCCAAATCATACGAGAGTAGTCATCAACAAAGATAACAAAGTAAGAGTAGCTACTAGTACTTGGAGTTCGAGAAGGACCCCAGATGCCTGTATGGATCAATACGGTGATACTTGTCTAATTGACATGCTTCACACTCGAAATGGGACGCAGGAGGTAGGTTGGGAATGGCCAACTTAAGCTTAGCTGGTGAAGGATGACCTAAGCAAAAGTGCCACTGAAGAGGCGAAGTGGTAGCACTTAAGGCAAATGAAGTAGGGGAAGGATAATTAGAGTCAATGTCAAGATAATAAAGCCCGTTCTTCTCATACCCCGAAGCAATCATCTTTTTGGTCTTGAGGTCCTCAAAGACACAAGTAGAAAAAAAGGTTACGGAGCAATGCATAGATTTAATGAGTTGACTAACCGAAAGCAAGTTAAAAGGAAAATCAGGAATATAATGACTAGAAGATAAGGCCAAAGAAAGAGAGGGATGAAGGACACCTTACCCGTGAACCGATCGAGTGGAGCCATCAGCTAAGACTATATGATGCTTAATAGGAGTCAAATGAGAGAAAAGAGAAGGATTACCAAACATATGAGAACTAGCGCCTGAATCAAGGATCCAAGATGGGGAAGTAAGAGTCGCACATGCAATATTACCCGAATTAGATAAGGTGGTAGTACAAGAGGGCGGCAGAATTTGACATAAGGTTCGAACAAGCTCGCGAAACTGAATAGGGAGAGCATCAGAAGAAGTCCGTACTGCAACCATAGTAAACTAAGCAGAGGAGAGGATGCTAAATCCAAAGAAGAGCAAACCAACAGTTGCGGTCGTATCACAATGTGGGGCAAAATCAAAGCAATCTAACTAGAAATCCCAGCAATCCACGAATCCCCAATGAAGGGTCCGAAGTCGATAGCAAGAAAAGTGCAAATTCGAACTCAAATCCAAGCAAAACACCAAATCGCAAATCGCCGAAGTCAAATTGCAAAGGGAAAGCCTAAATCGAATGGAAATTCCCAAATCGAACCAAGAATTGAACCAAAATCCCCAAATCAGACTGAAATCACCAAATCCCCAAATCGAGCATCAAATCGAACAGAAATCGACCTTAAAAGCCAAATCCCAAACGAGTATAAAAGCAAATCGAAATCCCAAAACCGACGCAAAGCCAAGTCGAAATAGTGGATCGAGCAACCAAATCTGAAGCAAAACAGTCGACGACCAAACAAAACGCATCGAAAACCCTAGGTGCCGAAGCTGTGCAAGCTCAAATCCTCTCCAAGAGTGTTCAAATCAACAAATCGATACCCTAGAGGGCCAATAGAGATGATTTCGGCACCCATAAGGAAGATCGCAACAACAGAAAGCTAGATTAGAGGTGCGAAAGCATGTTCGGCGAAGAACAATGCGGAAGCGCCGAAATTATGAAAAAATTTGAAAACAAATATAAAAAAATCAAGAAAAAAGAGGGAAAAATCATAAGAGCTGAGATCGGCACTAGTCGATTATCTAGGGAATTTTTTGATTTTTTTTTTGATTTTTTTTTTTACAATTAGGAAAGAAAAGAAAGAAGAAGAAAGTTTGATTGGAAGGCTCTGATACCAAGTTGAATAGTAAAGTAGTGATTTAAGGTTAAAAGAGAAAAAAAGAAAGATGAGAAAAAAATATTATTTATTAAATAATGAGACTTAACTTCACCTCTACACCACACCAGTATTTATATAAAAGACACCAAACTAATTACAAAACGACCCTAACATATATAAGTAATTATCTAACACTTTCCATAAAGAATTACTGGTCTAATAGTTGTCCTATAAAAATTTCTTTTTAATCTTGTAGGTATCCGTCGATCACACAGAACACTGAAAGCACCCCTCCAATTGAGGCAACCAACTTTGATTCTATGGGTTACATTATTCGCAATATGTCCATCTTTGTTAATAATCGAATCTAGATAACGACAATATTCACTCTTAGGTGTCTCTTATTTTTTAATCTTTACTTTCTCATTATTAATATTCCTTTTACTACTAAAATTACATTCTATATATTCAGTTTTGTTAGTACTTAATCGAAACTCTTTTGACTCCAAAATTTCTCTTCACATTTCTTACTTAAGGTTAATTCCACTGCTAATCTTATCCACTAAGAATAATATCATCAGCAAACAATATACATCATAGAATATCATCCTGAATATGTCTAATCAGTTCATTCATAGCTAAGGCAAAGAGATACTAACTTGTTAAGTTAGGGGCATTATTGTACTTTGATCTTTCTATAAATAAAAGTGATAAGGGGGGTAACTCTAATTTTAGCTCTCTCATTCACCGCCACAATAATTTTTTTTCTAGTTTTCTCTTCTATGTCTCTATCTCTACATAAATCTTAACATGATATCAGAGCTTTGGTTCTAAGAGATCTTGAGTTCAAGTCTCGTAATATGTGTTTTCCTGTTATAATTGTTATTGTGCATTATGTGTATTGGTACACTTATTCTGTTCGGTTCAATTTGTTTGTCTTTTCACGTGCCAGACAGGGTCGCATGTGAAGGGAGTGTTACATGACTTGATATGTATTGTTAGGCTCATTCCTAAACAACTTAAGTTTTTGGGACAATTAGTGACTTAACATAGGCCAATATCGTGCTTTTATCTTGTCTTTGTCCTCTATACCGACCCCGCGGGGTTGGAAAAAAGTTACTGCAGATTCTAAGTGAAAAAAGGCTATGACTGAGGAGATGACAGCTCTAAAAAGGAATGGTATCGTGAGTTAGTCTCTCTTTCAAAAAGGAAGAAATCAGTTAGGTGCAAATAGGTATTTACACTAAAACACAAGGCAAATAGGTCAGTTGAGCGATTAAAGACGAGACTAGTTGCTAAGGGCTCTACTCGTACTTATGATATTGACTACCAAGAGACTTTCGCTCCGGTAGCCAAAATGAATTCAGTTTGGGTGCTTTTGTCCTGTGCTACTAATATGGGTTGGCCTCTCCAGCCGTTAGATGTGAAGAATGCATTTCTCCATGGGAACTTAGAAAAAAAAGATGTACATGGGTGTATCAGCAGATTTTTCAACCTGTGAATCTTAAGGGAAGGTATGTAAATTGAAAAAGACTCTATATAGGCTAAAATAGTCTCCTCGAGCCTAATTTGATAGATTCTTCACGGCTATGCAAATTATATCTTGTTTATCAAGTAAGGTAATAACAAAATCATAATCCTTATTGTATATGTTGATGACATAGTTGTGAGAGGCAACGATACAAAGGAGATGTCCCATCGCAATGCAAGTCTAGCTAAAGAGTTTGAGAAGAAAAATCTGGAGGCGATACAATATAATTCTTGGTATTGAGGTGGTTAGATCAGATAATGGTATCTTCATTTCCCAAAGAAAGTATATTTTTGACCTTCCGGAGGAAACAAGTATGTTAGGTTATCGACCAGTAGATTCGCATATTGAGGCTAATTATCGCCTCAGTAGTGATGATGGAGAATCTATCAATAATGGTAGATTTCAGAGGCTTGTGAAAAAACTGATTACTTATCTCACACCAAACCAGATACAGCGTATACTGTGGGGAGTTTTCAGTCAATTTATGTATAACCCCTATAGTATACATATTGATGCTATTTACTGTATTTTGAGATATCATAGTCTGCTCCTGAGAAAGAACTTCTGTTCTCCAATCATGATCACCTGAAATTAGAAGCATTCACGGATGTAGACTGGCTGATTGAGTTGATCTAGACAGTTTACATAGAAGTATTGTACATTTGTAGGAGGCAATCTGGTTATTTGGTAAAGTAAAAAATAGATAATGATAGCTAGATCAAGTGCAGAGGCTGAGTATAAGGCTATGGCACATAGCATTTGTGAACATATATGGCTCCAAGTACTGTTAAAGGATTTGGAAATTGAGTTCAAAAAACCTACGAAGTTGTATTGTGACAACAAGGCTGCTATCAATATCACTCATAACCCAGTGCAACAAGACAAAACGAAGCATATAGAGATTGACAGACATTTTATTAAAGAAAAACTATGCAATGGTTCAATTTGTATACCTTTCGTAAAATTCAAAGATCAATTAGCATGCACTTTTACTAAACAGCTGAGTAGTAAAATGTTTTACCCTATTGTGTGTAAGATGGGCATGAGAAATATCTATATATCAACTTAAGGAAGAGTGTTAAGTAGAGACATTATTGTATTTTTGTCTTATTATATAAATAACAGTGGTAAATGAGCTAACTCTAATTTTAGCTCTCTCATTCCCACCACAATAATTCTCTCTCTAACTTTCTCTTCTATTTCTATATCTATACAGTACTCTTAACAGGCCTCAAAATCGATCCTTGGTGTAATCCTACTGTAATCGAGCCTTGACTTGTTTCTCCTACGGGTGATTTAATTGTCGTAGTAGCTCCATCATACATGTCTCTTATCACATTAATGTTTTCCTTTATTACTCCATTTGTTTTCAACGCCCACCATATGATATCTCTAAGCTCTTTATCATAGACCTTTTCTAAGTCTATAAAAACTATATGAAAATCCATTTTCTCTATATTTCTTTATTAATCTTCTCAGTGAGTGGATTGTATTCATAGTTGATCTATCAAGCATAAAATCAAATTGATTCTGTGACACTGTTGTTAACCTTAAACGATGTTTAATCACACTTTCCCATAACTTCATCGCATGACTCATCAACTTAATACCTCTATAGTTGTTACAATTTTAAATATCTCTTTTATTTTCATATATAGGTACTAGAATACTCTTTTTCCACTCTTTGGCAATTTTCTTAATCATTATTATTTCATTAAATAACTTTAAACAAGACACTCCCACTTCACCTAGACATTTCTATACCTCCACAGGGATACCATCTGATCCTAAAGTCTTACCTGATTTTAGTCTCTTCATTGCAATTTTCACTTCAAACTCTCTTATTCTACAATAGAATTTATATTTTCTAGTTTCATCCGAGTAATCAGATTCTTCTTCTCCAGATCGTTCTACATGTTTTTCGTTTAAAAATTTCTCAAAATAAATTTTCCATGTTTCCTTAATCTCATCATAATTCACTAACACCCATTGAACTTTCACTTTTTATGCATTTAACTTGAGTAAGGTGTCTTGTTCATCTTTATCTCCACTTAACGAGTTTATAAATATTATATTCTCCTCCTTTACTGTTAATGTGACAGATAAGAACAATAGGAGAGCTTGACCTAAAGGGTTAATTTCTCTAACTATTTATATTAAACAATTTATTATAAAATTACATAAATAACCCTCAACACTCTCCCTCAAACTAGTATATATATATGATGTGTACTAAGCTTGGTACAAATATATTTCACTTGTGAACCACACAAAGGTTTGTTGAATAAATCTGCTAACTGATCCACTGACTTCACATAACTTGTACGAATCACATTTTGTAACAGCTTTTCTCGAATAAAGTGACAATCGACCTTAATATGTCTTGTTCTCTCATGGAATACTAGATTAGATGCGATGTAAACTGCTGCTTAGTTATCAGATAACAAATTTATAGGATGAAATTGTTGAAGTTCAAGTTCCTTTATCATATGTTTCAACCAAATCAACTCACAAGTAGTATGTGCCATAGCTCGGACTCAGCACTAGATTGAGCAATAGCAGTCTGTTTCTTACTTTTTCATGAGACCAAATTACCTCCAACAAATAAGCAATAACCAGTAGTTGGCCTTCTATCATATGGAGATCCAGCCCAATCTATATCCGTATAACCCTCGATTTAAGTATGGCCATAATTCTGATATAATAAACCACGACCTGATGCACTTTTAAAATATCTTAGAATACATACAATGGCAGCCCAATGACAATTCCGTGGAGTATCTAAAAACCGTCTGACAACACTAACTGCAAAATAAATGTCTGATCTAATAACAGTCAAATAATTTAACTTACCAACCAATCGTCGGAATTGTCCTGGATCTACTAACAACTCATCTTGATCTGCAACTAATTTTGTGTTGGGGTCCATAGGCGTGTCAATAGGTTTGGACCCTAACACTCCTGTTTCACTTAATAAATCAAGAACACATTTTCTTTGAGACAAGAAAATGCCCCAATGTGATCTAGCTGCTTTAATACCCAAAAAATATTTCAACCTTCCCATATCTCTAGTATGAAATTTGGTTTGTAGAAACGATTTCAATTCCTCAATACCATTATAGTCATCACCAGTGATCACAATGTCATCTACATACACAATTAGCAATATCTTAGTCGCTCCAATATGTCTATAGAAAACAGAATGATCTACGCCACATCTTTGAAGACCAAAACTAGTCACAGTATAGGTAAACCTACCAAACCAAGCACAAGGAGATTGTTTGAGCCCATATAATGATTTCTTCAAACGACAAATCAAACCTGACTCCCCCTGAGCAACAAAACCTGCAGGTTGCACCATATAGACCTCCTCCTAGAGATCACCATGTAAGAATGCATTATTCACATTGAGCTGATGTAAAAGCCAATCAAACGTGACGACGAGTGATATGAACAGATGAACAGAAGAAATCTTTGCCACTTGTGAGAATGTTTCAAAGTAATCAATGTCATACACTTGGGTATATCCCTTCGCCACAAGGCGAGCCTTTAATCTGACAACAGTACCATCATAATGAACTTTAACGGCATACACCCATCTACAGCCGACTACTATTTGCCCGAAGGAAGAGGCACTAAATCCCATGTATCATTCAACTTTAAAGCAAGTATTTCTTCTTTCATTACATTTTTCCAACCAGAATGTGATAGAGCATCTGTATAAGACTTAGGAAAAGGAACAGACGAGAATGCAGCAACAAACGAGTAATAGGAGGAGGATAAACAATCATAAGAAAAAAAATTAGAAAGAGGATGTGAAGTACAAGATCGCTTACCCTTGCGAATGATAATTGGAAGATCAACCGTAGATAGTGGAGACCGGGGTGGAGGGTGATTTGGTGGCGGGGAGATCATTGATGAAGTAATAGAAACAGGTGGGGACAAAACAAACACAACTAAAGATGCGAGGGGGCAAAACAAACAGCGAATCATGTGAAAAGAGAATAGAGTGAGAAATCTATCCCTTAAGCACGGATGAAGGCATACGATTAATTAAGTAACAGCATCACTATAAAAAGATTTGGGAACATTCATTTGAATTAAGAGGGTCCATGCAACTTCAATTAAATGTCGATTTTTGCACTCGGCTACTCCATTTTGTTGTGGAGTGTGAGAACAAGATGATTGATAAAGGATGCCAAATTGAGTCATGAAGTTACTAAATGAATGAGAAAAATATTCTCTAGCATTATCACTGCGCAAAATGCGAACTTTAGTACCAAATTGAGTTTGAATTTCAACACAAAAGGCACAAAAGATAGAAAACAATTATGAACGGTCTTTCATTAGATAAAGCCATGTAACTCTGGAACAATCATCCACAAAAGTAACAAAATACCAACATCCCAACTTAGAAGTGACACGACAAGGACCCCAAACATCTGAATGAACTAACATGAACGGACTCAACTCTCATTTATTAATTCAGGAAGCAAAAGGAACACAATGATGCTTTCCCAATTGACACGACTCACAATTTAAAACTGAAATAAAACTTAAACTAGGAACTAAAAGTTTTAAATTATCCAATGATGAATGACCAAGACGACAATGAATCTGAAGCGCTGAAGCAATAGCAGGATATGCAGAAGGAGAAACTACGGATGACGTCTTAGTGTCCAAAGAATAGAGACCACCTGACTCACGTCCTTCGCCAATCGTCTTCTTCGTCACCAAACCCTGAATGACAACAGAATCAGGAAAAAAAGAAATAGAACAAATAAGATTTTTGATAAGTTGACTCACAAACATCAAATTAAAAGAAAAACAAGGGATATATATATAAGACAGAAGACAAAGAAAGCGAATGCGTAAGTTGAATTGTACCTATGCCTTCAATAGAACTAGTAGAACCATCTGCTAAAGTAACACGGGATAAGGAAGAAGAAGACTTTAGATGAGAAAAAATCTGAGATATACCTGATATATGATTAGTGGCACCAGAATCGATGATCCATAGGCAAGAAATAGAACATGAAAGAAAAGCAGTAGGGGTACTTTTCTGGGTTAGAGATGCAACTGGAAGAGATGCAAGCAAAGTTACTTGATACTGAAGAAACTTAGAGTACTCTTCCTCAAAAACAGTGATATTCTTTTCCTCAACCGGAGTAGAGAAAGAAGGGTGAACAGTATCGAACGTCACGGCATTAACAAACCGAGAAGGTTTGCCAACAAGATCCCAAACATGTCTCTCGTGTATGATTGAGAAAGCCACAATTGGAAAACTGACGAGGTGGACCTCTATCTCGACCACTACGACCTCCACCACTATAACCTCCACGAGAACTACCAATGCGACCACCTCGAGAACCACCACTTCCTCTGCCATGACTGTAACCACTATATTGTTCACCCCGATGCTATGTTACTAGAGCTGAACGATTAGAATTGTTCCGAGAAGAACCATTAGAGCCCTGAGAACTGTCTCGAGAAGTAACACGCAAGATTCTAGAATACACTTCAGCAAGAGAAGAGAGCTCAGCTCCTGCTAAAATCTAAAAGCGAACGAACTCAAATTTAAGCCGCAATTCTGCCAAAAATTTCATCACAACCATCTCTTCTCGTTGCTGTTGCATTTTGTGAATATCATTTGTGATAAGAAGAACCATATTTAACTCATCATGAAGCCTTTTAAGGACCGCAAAATAATTGGTAACAGATTTATCATCTTGTTGCAACTGAAAGTATTCAACTCAAATAACATACATACGAGTAATATTACTGGAATATAATATTTGAATGTACTCCCAAATTTCCTTACAAGTGTCAAGATAGAGTATACATATCTGCAATATGTGACTCTATAGAATTCTATAACAATGTAACAATATGAGCATCTTCTTGTTCCCATTCAAACTTCCTCTTGTCATCGGATGGACCAGATATAATCAAGTGATTTTGTTTACCTTGACCAGTTAAAACAACTTTTACGGCTTTGGACCAATACAAATAATTAACTCCATTCAATTTACAAGTAGTGAGTTGTGGAATTGTGAACTAAGGAATAGATGATTTTGAATCCATAACTCCACCAACTAAACACATAACAAATTTCTTTCACAAAGTAATAAAAGAACACAACTCATAAAGAGGAACCCGATTGATAAGACTAGGGGCTATCCATCACATAATTTGATTATTGAATGAACCTCTTTGAATCAGCTCTCAGAATATCACATGATATGGCTACATGTTCCCAATCAGATGTGCAAACAAAACAAGACTCAATATTGCAATCAGCAAGGCAAACGTCTCCCCAAGAAGTGTGCTTTGTGGCGGTGACGGGAACAGACAACAGCGTCCAATGAGGTGGACGGCGTTGTCAATGGCGACTGTGGTGGATTGCGACAGGGCTGACTGTGGTGGATGAATCGCGATGACGAGGGTTCGAGATGTGGAAGGTTCGCGCGTTGACAAGGATTTGCGATGGGTCTAGATGACGACAATAGCAGCAACGGAGGTGATCGGTGATGACGGCGGCAATCGGCGGCGGCAGATGATGGCGATGAAGGCGGCAGCAATGGATTAGGGTTAGGGTTTTTTTTTAGTTTTTCAAGAATTTTTACTCTAATACTCTGATACAATGTTAATGTGACAGATAAAAAGAATAAGAGAGCTTGATTTAAAGGGTTAGTTCCTCTAACTATTTATATTAAACCATCTATTATAAAATTATATAAATAACCCTTAACATTTACAATGTAATTTAGTATAAAAATCATCATAAGTTTTCAATTTAACATTTTTAACATTTCTCTTAGCATCCTTACAAGCTTATTTATAACTCCTAAAATTGTCCTCATTTATATCGTTTTGCCACTTTTTAAAACATTCTTTCTTTTCCATTGCCAAGTTTCTTTAGTTATAGGGCACTTCCCCTTCATCTCTCTAAGAACTTTTTTCGATGTGTTTTTAATATATTCAGTCATTATACTCCACATTCCACCTTACTTCTTTACACATTTTGCCCTTAAAAATCTCTAATTTCGCACCTTGACGACTCCACAATCTAGTTTGTGAGATTCTAATATCTCTTCTCGTTGTATATTGTTAATGTGAATATCTAGTACCACAAGTCTAGGTTGTAATGTTAAGGTCTCTCTAGGAATGACCTTGCAACCTTTACGTATTAAATGGTTTACTCAATAAAATACCATGTATAAGTTCCGCACCATGATAATTATTGCCCAACACAGTTGACCATTTCAAATCCTAATGGTGTGTATTAGGGTTAATTAACAAATCCTAATTTTATCTTTTTAAAGTTATATCAATCTTTGTTAAGGGATTTCTAAATAGCTTCATGTTCTTTTCCCAATTGCTGATTGTGTTCTTACTATTAGCTTCACGTCTTTGAAATATCGAGCACTCATAAAATAAAGGGCATATTCAGGTTTTACTAATTTATGATTCTCTTTATAAAACCATATGTACATTGTGCATAATGAGTAGATCTAACCACAAGAACAATGTTGTAATCTGTCTAGAAAAACCTTCCTGCGACCAATGTGACCATCCACCACTCAATGTGAACTTGGAAGCAATATATCAAACCTATCAAGTTGCATAACTAGAACCTGTCAAAGTTATAATTCAATAAACTTTAATATTTATTCTTTAAAGTAAATGAAAGAGGTTAAGGCTCCTCATGTACTCTCGCTATTTCTACATAATCCACACAATTGCTCACGAAAAACAACTAAAGACATGAGTCCCTCAACTAACATACCAAATTTTGTTTATACCTAAATTGACGAAGTAAAGCAAAGAATGGGACATAAAGGCAATAGAGTTACCTCTCAGAAAGTAATCCCTCCACGACATAGATACATTGGGCTGAAATCTTTGAGACCAAAACCATGTTATAGCCTTTGATAAAAGAGCTTGCATCGCAAAGTGGACTGTATTCATCAATAAGGGAGCTGGGAAATTTCCCAAATCATCTCCTAACAGATTTTTATTGTACCTGGCAGAAATGAACCGTCTTTACTAACAAGCTTAAAGTAGTGATAAGCAAGAGCTACATGAATCAAATATTTAGCTAACTTCTGATTGAGTAAAGGAGAAACTCACAGGGTCAAGGACGTACTGAAAGTGTACCAGACAAGTATTAAAGACAATGTCTTCAGCACATCAACAGTAGAAATAGAACTCCTATTTTTCAATTTTGATGCTCCATGGTTATCCATAGGATTGAAGTCAATATGTCCAACATTTGAGAAATTTGGCTCTTTTCCAGACGCATTCTCAATGTCAAAAGGCATAGACTTTCCTTTTGCATTTCTCAAACCATGAGCAAAAACACAGTCCTCATTGTTACCACAATTCATCTGCATACTTTTCTGCTCAACCTTCCTGTACAGGTCTCTCTCCCTGTTTAAATGCTCCTCTCCTAACTCACCTTGATGTCGCAAAGACAATTCAAAGTGGAAGTCTTCTATACGTTGCTCCACATTTTGTAATTGATCATCTGCACAGATTGCCCCATCTTCATCACACCAACCCGAGAATGAAGGCTCCCTTGGAAAATCTGACCCTTGACTTCCTTTCTGACTGAAGTTATGTCCCACGGTCTTACCATTTTCTGTATCTGAATCACCCTCAACCATTTCATTTCCTATTTAAGATCAGAGCCTCCCACACTCCATCCACCCAACCACCAGCAAATCTACTCCAATCTAAACTTCAGCTTCTTGCAGCACATCACCTAGGTGGTGTTAGGTAAAAATCAATTGGCACATTATAAAGCTTTTCAAGCATCAAACTTGAATCAATCTCAAAACACATCAAAGCTTGAAAATGTAATACTCTAGATATTTCAAACTACACCAACCAAAAAAAATCAACCAATTTCTGACTAACTCAACCAAATTCAAGCGGACATGACCCCAACAATTCCAAACACCGGAATGACCCCTGCAACCGTCACCATTTCCGTCAAAACAGCTGAAATAGCCAAATTCAACGTAAATTATAAACGCAGAATGTGCACGAAATTAAAAATAAAACGTGAAAAAAGAATCTATGACTATGATCAGTGACTGATCTCTTAATTTGTTTGCGGTCGTCATTTAACTAATAGAACGTAGTTTTTCAACGAAAAATAAAAGAAATCCAGCTGAGAACATGTAAGTAGCTCGATAAGAATCACGAACGTCGCGAGAAAACAAATGATCGAAAGCAATCTACGATTCTAACAACGCACTCAGAGATAATGGTAGAATTGCATAGAATTTCAATGACAGATACACACGCATAGAGAGAGAGAGAGAGAGAGAGAGATAAACTGACCTGAACCCGTAGAGATTGATGGAGCGTTGGATCGAGGAGGGAGAGAGAGGGAGGGAGAATGATCTGATCTAGTTTGTTAAGGATTCGGAATCGGAGTAACGTTTTGGTGTTTGGTGTTTTGGTAGGGGTGATAATGACGTCGGCGTTGGTGCGTCGTGTTCCTCAACAAAGCGTTGTTGATTGATTGTCGTTTGATTCAGAAACAAGCAAGAGAAGAAGAGACAGGTAGATCATCAAATATTCAATGCAGTGCATTAATGTGTTTAATAAGATTTATTATTTTATTATTATTATTTTATTTAATATATAAAAACATATTATTTAATAATTTAAATGAAATTTTACGAGTATTGAATAATCATTCTAAATGAAAGGAGGAAAGGTAGAGTAATTATTAAGTAAGTTCTCGAAATATTCTGTAGCATTATTACGTGATGTTTTATTTAGTTATTTAATTAAAAAAATTATAAAATAATATTAACTTATATTTTTATTTTAATAAATAAAAAATAAAAATAACTTTCTTAGTAAATTCCGTACAATTTTATTTATGAAAAATAATATATAAACAATGAAGCTTTTTATACTACAAGTGAAATATAGATCTTATTTGGGCTAAATTTTGTAATTTTGTTTATTTTTTATTTTTTGAATTTTTTTCTTTTTTGTTTAAAATTTTGTTTTTTTAAAATTATCTTGATGAGATAAATCAGAATAGTAAAAACAAATTAATTAAAAGATAAAACAATTCACTAAATATAAAAATAGGCAATGTAAAATTTAGTTTATTAACTTATTTTAATTGTTTTGGCTTATTTTTATATTTTTTTAACTTTTTTATATTTTAATCAAATTTTTTTATTTTTTTAATTTGTCACAATAAAAAGAATTAAAAAATATAATAGTTCACTCAAAATAAAAATGAATCAAATAAAATAAAATGAGCAAGAAAATAATTAAAATAAATAAGAAATACTTTTTATTTTTTTGGTTCGTATGAAAAGATTCGAAAAATAATATAGTAGTTTGAATAGCTGATAAGAAATAATTTATTAAAAATAAAAAAATTAAATTAAATAATTAATTAATTAAAATAAGTAAAGAAGCAATTTTTTCAAATGGGACCAATAATTTTCTAAGGGAAAGAGATGTGTGCATGGGTGTGTGAGCTGTATCGGGTACTACTAGGTCATGGGACTAGAATTAGGTGGTGCTAACTTATCCTGTTTAATTTCATTTGTAGTTTTTTTCTATATTTGTTATTTTATGGGATTAAAAATTTATCCAACTTTATATAATTTTAAACGCGTTTGAAAATGCATTTATTAGCAAAACTTATAACTGTTTTATACTTTTGTATTTTGAAATAATGTTTTTTTTATTATTAATAAAAAAATAAATGTTATATGAGTAAATTACACTGACTTTTTATCTGATTTTTGACAAAAATAGAAATTTTTCTTGTAATTTTTAAAATATCACTAATTTTCCATCAGGTTTAATTTTTGCATCAAATTAGTCCAACCATTAAATTTTTGTTCAGCTGTGCCTTGTTTGGCACATTTTTTGAACAAATATTTATGATCCAATTTGTTCATTACATAAAACTCTTAAAGTTTATTTAGCATATGAAAATTCATATTCATCCGATATCTATAACTAAGTGATTGAATAAGATTTCTTAATATTGTTTTATAAATAAATAAATAAAAATTATAATTTAAAAAAAATATTGTTAAACAAATGTTACTCAATCACTTAGTTACAAGTATCAGATGAATCTAAAATTTTACAAATTAAAAAAATTCGACGAGTTCTACGTAATGAACGGATTGGATCATAAATATTTATTTGAAAAATACGCCAAACAAGGCACAGCTGAACGAAAATTTAACGATTGAACTAATTTAATGTAAAAATTAAATACTTAAATATTTAACGATTTGACTAATTTAATTTTTATATTAAGTATTTTTACATTAAGTATTTAACGATTGAACTAATTTATTCTGTTTCTGTTTTTCGACGCGTATTTACCATTTTCGTTTCATACATGTTTATACTTGTTTTTATGTATTTTCGATTTAGATATGCATGCGGGGTTGGTTTCCGAGGCCGTTGAGCGCTGTGATGCAGGTTTCAAAAAATAAATTATTTTGTGACCTATAAATACCTGACGTTAGATATTTTCAAAAGATATTTTTAAAACTTTCCCGCTAAGTTTTTTTGTTTTCTCTCTGTTTTCTCTTTAACTTCTTAGGGGTTCGGGGCTCGATTTTCGACGATCCAACAGTTGATCCTTGTTATTGACACGGTGGGTTACCCGTTCATCCGGACGAAATTTCATTCTGGTGAAGTTTGGTTTTGCACGTGAATCGAGTCGTCAAGTTTTGAATTCACCAAGGTAGGATCCTAAATTCTCGTGTCTTATAAAGGTGCTACGTGTAATCGTTTGTGCTTTTACCATTTCAAAATGCATAAAATCGTTTTATGTTTCAAACGTTGATTTTGGGGTTCAAAATCGTTTTTTTGTTGATTTTGGTTGGTTGAAATCGTGTTTCGGGTGTTTCTTTCAAGATTTTTGTGATAGGCTTGGTCGTGTGTATATACGATGGTGTTGGATGGAAGTTTTGAGACTTCATTTTGGGCTCGGGAGGGTTGAAACAGTAGTTTGGAGTCGTTTTTGCCTAGGTTTAGTTGACTGGATTGAAGGGGTCAGTCGACTGGACCTGGGAGGTCAGTCAACTAAGTTGGCTTGATTTGAATTTTTTGGTTTCCAATGAATTTTCAGTCGACTGGGCATGAGAAGTCAGTCGACTGGGTCCTGTGTTGGGCTTGTCGGTGTTTTGGTGGTTTAGGTTAGTTGTGTGGTGTCCTTTCAGTCGATTGGGTTATGGGGTTAGATCGACTGCTATGCTCTAGTGATTTTTTAGTTAATTGGATTATGGGGTCTTGTCGGTTAAAGTCACAGAGAGGGTGTTGGTCACATCATGCGGGTATTGAGGCACAATTGTGTGCGTGGTAGTTGGTGCATCGTTGGGTGTGAGACGTGTGAGTCTGTTGTTCATTTTAAAGATGATGTGACATCTCGAAAAAAAATAATTCAATTAAGTACATAGATGAATAAATATAATAATAATAGCGCTAATAAATTTTTGGTAATAATCGTTACGCACATAAATATAGCACTTAATTAAAATTTTAATATGAAACTAATGATGATTAATTATAAATAATAATAATAATAATAATAATAATAATAATAATAACAACATTTAATTAATGTGTAATCGTTTGGGTTTAAAGTTTTTAAAAGCCTCCGTTGGGCTGGGTTAGCTTCAGTAGATGAACATATGTATTAAATTAGGTTTGATGGTCTTAGTAAATTGAGCATACTTCTTTTTTCTCTCTCTCTCTCTCTCTCTCTTAGTAAATTGAGCATACTTCTTTTTTCTCTCTCTCTCTCTCTCTCTCTCTCTCTCTCTCTCTCTCTATATATATATATATATATAATGCATTAGGGTTAGAGTGCTTCAGTTCACCTCAAAGTGAAGAAAATTAGAGAGGTTAAGAGTAAGAAGAAAAAAAAATGTAAT
>JAOTRH010020552.1:0-22161 GCA_034768845.1 Heliamphora exappendiculata | reverse complement strand
AATTAAATGAGTTTTAAAAATATAATAATTTATTTTTTTACTAAAAATAAAAATAAAAATAAAATGACAAAAAAAAATAAATTAATAAATTAAATTTTATGCTTTTAGTTTACTTATTTTTGTATTTAGTAATTTTTTTATTTTTTAATTATAAATTTTTAAATAATATTTTACAATTAAAAAAATAAAAAATAAAAAAATAGTGAAAACACTGTTAAACAGTATTTTCCGTTAACGGAAAGTTAATTTGAATCTAAGTGTTACAATTTTCAAAAAGTAAGGGGATAAAGTGATATTTCAAAAAATAGATGGGGTGACAGTGATATAACTCTTAAATAGAGGGGTCTAATTGTAATATACCCTTATTTTTAAGAAAATTCCATGTATTAGAAAAAAAATACTAAAGAATTTTACACAAAATTGATTTGTAAGGTGTAAATTTATTTTTAATACAATATGTAATATTATTAATCAATCATTTTAAATTATTAATAATTTTTTTGATATTTTTTCTTGATGCATAAAATTATTATTTTTTAGGACATTGCCCCTCATTTTAGGATAAAAAAATGCTAACCACCCTCTATTAAATAGTGTATAATATAGACAAGTTTGTAAATATTTACATAAAATATATTAATATTTGTAAAAAAAAATAAGTCTTATTTCTAAAAATATATTAATATTAAAAAAATATTAAACTCTTTGATAGTAATTAGAATGAAAATTTGTTTTTATAGAAACTAGTACCTCAACACACGCAATGTATGTGCAATAGAAAAAAAATTAAAAATAATACACATTGGTACAAGTATGTTTATAGATTTGGAGGGTGTGAGCACTTATAGCCTGTTTTGTTTTTGAGAGAGAGAGAGGGGGAGAAAAAAATGAATAATTACAAACTAATTTTTAAAGAGCGGGATGGTAGTATTTTTAGAAATATTTTAGGCAAAATTAATAGTTCATACAACTTCAATTTTGTGGAACATCCACCGTGTTTGTGAGGTCTGGTCTTGTTTTAATTTTATAACATTTTTAAACGTGTTATTTATTATTTTTACAATAGCATATTTATATGCATTTTATGTATATTCGGGTTTAGAAATGCAAGTTAGGTTGTATTCGTTGATCGTTGATCGTTGAGCGTGGTGGTTAAAAAAAAAAGATATTTTCGGTGGACTTTATAAATATCAACCCTTTGTTAGATATTGATAGATTTTAAAACTACTTTCTTTTTCAAACCAAAAGGTCCACATTTTCTCTAGATTTTATTTGGGTTCGGGTTTGGGTTTTAGCGAGCTGATAGCATATTCATTTATAGATTTTGAAACTAGTTTCTTTTTCAAATCAAAATCTCCACTTTCTCTCTAGATTTTCTTTGGGTTCGATTTTGATTTTGGGCGAGCTGATAGCAGATTCTTGTTATCCTTGCCGAGGGGTTCGCATTCATTTGGACAGAATCTCGTTTCGATGAAGTTTATTTTTTATAAAGTTCGAGACGTCGAGTTTTTAACTCAATGAGGTAGGATCCTAGACTCCCATATTTTAAAAGGGTGCTACGTGAAATTGTATGTATTTTTACAGTTTAAAAATACATGAAAAGTTGTTTTATGTTCGAAAAAGTTGGATTTTGTTCTTTAACCAGGTTTGGTTGGACAAAAAGGTTTTTAAAGTATTCTTTACAAGGTTGTTAGGTTTTCATGGTTTATTACATGTTGTTGGACTCGTGTATGTCCGCAGTTTTAAAAAAGCGGGTTTGTTTGGTTCAATTTGGGGCTATGAAGCTTTTTTCGTCGGCTAAGGTTTGCTTTTCTCTGACATTCAATCGACTGAGGTGAGGAGTTCAGTCGACTGAGTGGACAGTGACGTGGTTCAGCCGACTGAAATTAGTGATTCAGTCGACTGACTTGGGACACTGGAATTTTCTTGAGATTCCAGTAGTTTTTCAGTCAACTGAGTGGTGATGTTCTGTCGACTTAACTCCTGCAATTGATGTTTTTCTTTCCTTTTTTGGCTGGTCGTGATGAGGCCTTGCGAGTTTATTTTTGTTTTGTTGTCGTTCTTCGAGGTTAACGTGGTTTTGTAAGACGTGGTATTTGTACATGGTTTGTGTATTAAAACTCTGGATTTATTCATGCATTATGAGGGGCGAAAACGTGATCCTACGGTAAAAGCCCGTTAAATTGCATTCATTCATAATGAGAGACGAAAACGTGGTCCTACGGTGAAAACCCGTGAAGATGCATGTGTTGCGTAAGTTGTGCGGGTTGTATATGTTGCGTGTGTTGCACAGATTGCATGTGAATCATTGCATGAATTGTTATAAAAACTGTTTTCGAGGCTCGTGTGAGTCAAAAAATTTCATATCCTTTCGCATTTCGTTTGATTATGTAAAACATTTTTCGAGGCTCAAAAGAGTTGTAGCATTCATATTATTCTATTAGCATGTTTAGCTTTTGTTACATGTTTGTCTAATTTTTTGCTGGACCTTGGCTCACGATGTGGGATTTAAAAACGTTTTTCAGGTGCATATGATCACGCATGTTGATCCGAATGAGTCAGATGGGGTGAAAGATCTGTAGTCTTCTTTCTGTTTCTTTTGAATCATGTAATGTTTTACATGTTTATGGTGTTAGAACCTTGTGTTGTATGCCTAAAGGCGATATATTTAATACATGTATAATTTTTATTTTGAGAGTGAGATCCCGGGTTTGGGTTGTTACAATGTTTTTCTTTTATAGAGTAGTATAGATAACTTTAATCAACTCTACATCAAATGTTGGTATAAAGTATTCAAAACTTGTATTTATAAAATAAATTATTGTACTTATCACTGTTTGCTAGGCAGTAGATAGTAGTAATTTACAACCAATCAAAGTTAATTTTTTATTGGTCGGAGTTAAAATCCTAGCGATCAAAGTTTAATTATTTACCATAATGAGTAGTGTCTCAAGGTGTCAATTATGCGTTGCTATTTGTTCAATGGTGCTTGAAGCCCAAAAGGGGTAAGCTAATTTAACAGAAGGGGTATTTAGCAAAGCTGCACTTTTAGCTGTTAGTTTTCTACTACTAATTTTAGTTATAAATTAAAAAAAAATTAAATACTTATAATTTCTACTATAATTTATAATTAAATTTTTTTATATTTCAGCTACAAATTACAATTTTTATCAAACAATTATAACTTTTGCTATAAGTTACAATTTATAAGTTACTAGTTTTAGTAACGCCAAATACTACTTATAACCGCTAAGAATTTAATTTTGACTTGCACGAGTTTAATTCTAATAGTTTAATTAACCATCATATAAGAACTTAACTTTGATTGGTAAAAGTTTTAATTTCATTAGATAAAAGACTAAGTTTTAATTTTGATCGATCATACTTTATTATTATTCGTCATCTATTGGACAGTGGTTTGCATCTTTCTAAAATAAAATATAGAGTATAATATGAGATATATGTAACATTATTATATGTTTCTCTCAAGTTTATTTTGTAAAGATAAAATTCACGGATTACACACCAAGCGTTACTGTAGAGTTCATCCCTCGCGGTGACTAGTTCATCTATTATTTCTTGCATTTGTCTAATTATTATCAAATATTTCTCACCTCACCTCTTCAATATATTTTAAAAAAGTCCTAACTTTGACCTCCCTCTTTATGATCATCATGTGTTTTGTGAAAGAAAGAACCGAATATGTTTTTAAGAGATTTTATAAATGTAAAAAAAATGGCTTAAAAGACTCATAAGTACAAGATTTATACAGTTTATATAAGTGTTCACGGCATTTAGTAGTATATTGAAAAGAATTATAAACATTCATTAAAATAGTAAGTTTATACTTTAAAACAATAAGATCTCATTTGGTAACGTTTATGTTTACTATTTTATTTTTTAAAAATATTTTTTTTAAACAGTAAATTGAACATATTTGATACTTATTTTTGTTTTTTTTAAATATCTTTAAGCAAGGGAAAAGGCTGTAATAATTTTTTATAATTTAATTTTACATAATTTTATATTAAATATAGATCTTGTTTGATAAATTTTGACAAGTAAAATTTAAAAATATAATTTTTATAAAAAAAATAGATGTGTATAATGATAGTTATAATATTTTTTAAAATATATATAAAATTATTTTATGTAAAAAAAAGCCTAAAAAGCCCTTAGATTTCCAAACGAGACATGTTGGCTTTTTTAACTTTAAACGTTGCCAAATGAAGCCGGCCAGTCAGGGCTAACCCTGCCAGGCCTTTTTAGGAAATTAATCTAACCGTATTAGTGTTGCCGGTGACCTTAGTGGTTGCAGTGGGTGTTAGGTTGTTAAAACAAATATAAAATTCAAAACATAAAAAATAATTGAATACCAAAATAAGAGAAATTATAAAAAGATATTACATATGAAATTAAAAGGTATATATTGAACACTGCCCTAAAATTGATATTCTCCATATGTGATAGTTTAAATTAAGTGTTTCATCTCCAAGATATAATTCCAAAGTTCACAAGTGTTCCTCGTCCTGTGTCCACGTCTACTACAAAGATTTCAACAAATTACGAACCGAATTACCCATAATATAACAAAAAATATATAAAAATATAGAAGTAACATAAGATCTCTTATTTATTTTCTCATCCAAACATTTGTAAGGGTTTTTTTTTCTCTACACAAAACAATAGGGTTGTAAACTCTTTTATAGAGTTTTAAAAAAAGATAATTAATTCACCACAATTAAACATATTTAATTTGTGAAGAAATATAGTTTATTCACATAGTCTTTATGTTATTGGAGAATAATATAATTATTTTATATAATGAAAATAATTTCTCATTTAAAAGCACAAATAAAGTCTCTAATAAATTTATAATATAATAATAATTTTATTGTCAATAAAACATTTAAGTCATGGCCATTTAAATAACATTATGGCCCTCTAAATTGTTTTGTAACTCTCACATAATAAAACAATTTAATATTTATTTTATTTTTATTTTTATTAAAAATTCTCCAACATGGGTGTGGAAAAGGGGTGGCCGCGGGGGCCTCAGCTGGTCATCGTGGTGGTAAAAATAAATAATCCAAAAAGTTAGGCGTTCGTTTGGCTGGGGGTTGAAAGCCACACTTTAATTTTTTTTGCTTAATTAGAATGGTCAAAAAAATAAGCATTCAAAAAGTCACTCTTTGTGTTAATTTGTATTAGCAATTAAAGTTAACTTCTAATTAAATGAATTTAAAATTTTAAAAATAAAATGGCCAACTTTTAATTGAGAGTATCAAACGAGCCTTTAATTCCACACAACTCCAGTCTTAATATACAAAAATCAAAGGAGACAAATTAAAGTAGACCAGTCTATATATATATATAAATCAAGCCCAAAAACACTTTTGGATCGAGAATTCGTGATTTTGGAAACACTTATAAAATAAAATTACCAAAATATAAATTCAAGAATAGAAAATAAACATTTAATACTTTATTTATAAATTTAAATACTTACAATATTAAACACTTGAAGTATGACACTTTTGGATGAACAAATTTGAAGGGATGAAGAAAAGGTTAATGAAGGAGATGAGTTTTTCTTTTACAAGGGTTAATAGTTTTTAAAACTCAATCTTACTCTTACTTTGCCTTACAAAGAATAGACAGTTCATTTAAATAGTTGAGGATCCACCCTCGGACATAAAATTTGATTACAATATAAAAAATGAATAGTACAGAACATTATCACAATTGCTTTTGAAAAAATGCTTTGCTGATGTTGAACAGTAACGCTGTCGGGATTCCTTTTGAATTATTTGAACGCCTTTGCACTGTTGAGAGATTCCTGATTGCATTATTGCTGAATGCTTTTGTTCTTTGAACTGAGAAGAGCACCTGCTTTTGTAGCTTTTGAGGAAAATAGACCGAAATTTTAGCAACTTGGCATGTGATATCTTCAGCTTTAGAAAAAGTGAACTGATAAAGTTGATTGATGTCGGTGGGTTTAGCATGTGAATAGATTCTTTTGAATTGATGGGTAAGATGGATGAAAAAATGAAGTTGGGTGGTAAATTGAAAGTATGATTTGATCAAATTTTTTCTTTGATAGTTATAATGATTGGGAATCAAAATGAATTCCAAAATAGTCGTCTTCATTGGACTGGGAAAAAATATGTTCTGTATGAGAAAGTAATTCTCCTAACAAATCATCTGAATCGAGTTGTTTATTCATTTTTAAAAAAATAGCTTTCTTTAATGCATCTTTGGAAGATAATAAGGTAGGATTTTGAGAAAAAGCTTGAGAACGAATTATGAAAATATTAACATTGAGGAAATCGAATGAAGAGGATGAAACAGATTTTGGAGAGAATGAAGATGCAACTTTTGAGGCATATGATTCTTTGCCTTTAAAAGACTTGGAGTAATATTTTTGTAAGTAATCAGAATAGTATTCCTTGGGAATGTCAAATATGTCTCACCAACGAGAAGCATATTGGCGGCACAAATAAGGAATTTGTTGTTGGACATCAATGATAAATTGATATTACAAAAGTCATGGCAAACTAAAATCAGTATAGAAATGAAAGATCGCTGGAGTAGCTGGATTGACATGTTTGATATAAAGTTTATAAGATTTGACAAGAATTGGGGGAAGGAAGGGAAGGAAATCGAAATGAGGCTCAAATTCATACTACCAATTGAGAAACCAACTAGTGATAATAAATTGAAAATTATTGTAAAATTTAATAAATCACGAGTCTTTTATCGTGGAATTTTGAAAATAAAATACATGTCACCATGCATTTTGATGATCATAATAATTATAGACAGTGGAGCGAATAACTTTATTTTGAAATTATTTGGTAAAATCTTTACCAAGCCCCCATTGAGATTTTGAAAGAATTTTTTGTATAACATATTTCGAATAATGTACAGTGTCACTGTTGTCATTCGAATTGTGTTGTATTTTTATGGAACCCGTCTCAGTGAGAATGGTTTCATAAAAAATTCTTGGTGGAGAATTTGCGTGTGCTGGATAGCACCATTTGGGTGAAAAATAGTTTCCAACGAATTTGGCTAGTATGATAGGCATTTGGTTTTCTGGGGTAGCTTGTAAAATCTTAAAATATTCGTCCTCAAGGGGAACAATGGGAATGCGAAGATCATGGGAAAGATATTTAGGTGGAGTTTTGACATGGCTAGAGGATTTACCTTTAGCTGGTTGAGCTTTCGTAAAATTTGGACTAATCATTTTTGCTGTTGGTTCTTTGAAGGTTGTTCTTTGCGGAACTTTGATCTTGAGAGGGTTTGACATTTTCCTATAAAAATTCACATGTTAAAAAATCGGATAATGAATTGTTAATACCTTGGATACATTCAATATCAAAATAAAAAATACTTAATATAACTTGCCATCTGACAAATATTTATTTTGAAGAAATATTTTGTACATCTTTTTATAAAACTTCTTTAGCTACTTTGCAATCAATACGTAATAAAAAGTTTTAGTTTAAAAAATCACTTTCAAATTTGGTTATGCATAAAACAAAAGATAAAATCTCTGTTTTGATAGTAGAATAATTTTGTTGTGTTTGTTACGAATTTTGGCCTCGGTCTAATTCGTTGCCTAATTTATTTTTAGTTTAGCAAATTTGTGACAAATGTTTATTTAATTTATTTATTTTATTCGTTAATATTTTGACACTTGTTCTTTTGGAATTGTGGTTTGATATTGCAGCGCAACGAAACAAGAGTAAAAACGTCGAAATGCTGCACATAGTGTTAGACCGCTCGACAGACCGATCGATCGATCCATCGAGCGGTATTCAACAGTTCTCGATTTCAAGTCTCTGCATCAAAGATACTGCAAGTTTGAAAAGACTGATCGATCGGTCAAAAGATCGATCTATCAGCCTTGTGCACGTGCTCCAGATTTTAAGTGTTGCTGTTAAGGTTTTGGCTATTTTTTATAAATAGGTTATTAGGTTTTTTCTTTTAGGTGAGCCTCCTTATTATATTATGTAGACCTAGCCGCCACAGAGAGCTTTTTGATATTATTCTATCATACTCGTAAGTTAGTCTACAACAACTTGACGATTCTTTAGCCTTCACTCATTCAAGCCAATTATCAAGTCAATCAAAGTTTCAACAATCAGGTTGGATTTGTGGAGTCGCTTGAGAGAATTCTCAAGTGTTGCTGTCTGGTGGAGGAGTCTATCAGCATTGAAGTATGATGGTGGGTTCCAGCGGCGGTCAAGCACAGGAGTTGGTGCATGTGAATTCAGCAAAAATATGCATACTATTATTGGTTGTGGGTGCAACGTCGAGATTGTAAAATTTTTTTGTAACCAACGTTTGATTCAGTGTTTGATTTTTTAAATCAAGAGTGGTCTCCTGGTTTTTATCCTATTTAGGATTTCCACGTAAAAATTATCGTCTCGTGTATGTTTGTGATTGCTTTATTTTCTGCTTGTGTGCTTGGTTGGTTTAAGCTTATTTGTAGCATTTAGCTTATTTATGAAAATTAATTATTGAAAATTAGTCTACAAACGGAATTTTTCAATTGGTATCAGAGTAGGTCACAAAATTTTTTTTATAAAAGTTGTTTTTGTGTGATCCATTGACTGATTTGCAATAAATAGATTTTCTTAAAGAAGGCGCTTCGACCGTTAGACCACCACTTCTTGACGACCATAATTACCCTTTTTGAAAAGTTAGGATGAGAGATTTTTTAAAATCTATTGACGAAAGAGCTTGGCTTTCTATTTTTTAGGATTACAAGCCTCCCATCAGTGTTGTTGATCGAGAAATTGTTCCTAAGCACGTAGCTAAATGGGACAGAGCTGATTTTGAAGATTCAGGTTAGAATAGCAAAGTTATAACTGCTATCTTTAGTGGAGTTACACAAGATGAGTTTCGTAGAATTGATACGTGTGACTTGGCTAAAAAAGCATGAGATATATTTCGAATCACTTACGAAGGGACTGATACCGTAAAAATTTCAAAATTTTAACGTCTCACAACAAATTTTGAAACTTTACGTATGAAAGACGATGAAAGTTTTGATAATTTTTATGTATAATTAAGTGATATTGAGAATGCCTCATTTAATCTTGGTGAAAAAATTTCGACTCCTAAAATCGTTCGAATTTTTTTTAGATATTTACTTGAACATTTTCAGTAAAAAGTCACAGTAATAGAAGAGAGTAAAGATATCGATTTTATTTCTGTTGAAAATTTAGTTAGAAACCTGCAAACCTATGAGCTAAATTTTCAAAACAAAAAGGTTTCAAAATATTTGGCATTCTCTTTATCTCAAGGTTCTGTAAGTGATTCAGAGGATGATTTAGACCCTGAGATGATGGCTATTTTTGTGAAGAAATTTTAAAAAAAATTAAAAACTAAAAAACCTAATTAGGAGGAAAAATTACAAAAAAAGCACGATAAAGACAAAGTTAAAAATATGTTTAATTTTATTAAAAAATGGTCGAAAGGCTAAAATTTTAAAATATAATGTTATGAATACAAAAGATATGGACATATGGCTAATGAAAACCCAAACTTACTTAGAAAGAAACAGAAGAGATTCGCAATCACTTGGGATGATGAAAATGAACCTAACACGAGTGATGAGAAGAAACCTAATTATGATGATAGTGACATTGTTGCTTTTGTTGCTTCTGTTCAGGAGAAATCTGTTGAGTCTAAAAATTAAAAGTCTAAGGATTATAAAAATTAGGAGATTAATAATGTTGATGAAAGTGAGGATGATGAAACTCTTCAACAAGTTTATGATAAGCTTTATAAAGAGCATTTCAAGTTGACCAAACAAAATGTAAAACTGGTTAAAAAATTTAAAATGTATTAAAAAGAAAATGAAAATGTCGAATAAGAGCTAGTTGAAGCTCAAGTTTCGATATGGAAGTTAAAATCTGATAGGCAGACCTTGTGTGAAAAACTTACCCTGTGTGAAAAAGAAAGAAATAACATGTTTAAGTTGAGTCAGACTAAAATGACCAGATTAACTGAACTTGAAAAAGAACTGTGTACTTGTATTAATTCCAAGAAAGACCAAGAAAGAGTTTGAAAGTAAATTTACTAAATTAGAAATTGACTGTTTGAATGCTCAAGTTACTTTTAAGAAATTAAATGCAGGTACTAAGACCTTGGATGACATGCTTAGATCACAAAAGGCAGTGATGATAGGTGTGGACTTGGTTTTACGAGTGCTTCATCAAACAAATAGTACAAAGAAAAAGGAAAAATTGGTCAGCCAAATTCAACCTGAATCCGCGCCAAGATTTGTGAAAACAAGAACATCTACTACAATGAGTTCAACAAGAACACATGTTGGTACTTTAGAAAAAATCATTAAAAAGTGGGGACATCAGACGAGTAAATCCTCTATTTTACATGATGAGGTAAAAAAAGCTAAATTTGTTCCTACGTGTCATTATTGTGGTAATATTGGTCATACAAGTCCCAATTATATGAATTTGAATAGGAATACATTTTTTGTGCCTATCTGTCATCACTGTGGTATAAAGGGATACATCAGATCTCTCTGCACTTGGTTGAGTAGATTTAGATTTGATATGCCATCCCAACCTATGAAGAATTGGGTTCTTAACCCTGTATCTGTGCCTTTGAAACTCAAGAAAGTGTAGGTTAAAAGAGTGATCTAGACAGCGTTTTAGCTAGTCCTAGTTTCTATTTTGTTTGGGGTCTTTTTTGTGTGCTTGTTTTTTTATTTTTTAATATTTTTTGTGTGTTTGTTTTTTTATTTTTTGTTATAAAAAAATAAAAAATAAAATAATAATAATAAAAAAAAACAAAATGTGGGAAACTTTATTAAGGATTGAGTACATTTTCTGTGCATTATGTCATTTGGCTGAATTCCTATAATTTAGCCTTTGAGATTAATTAACTAATTGATTTTTGAGTAATCTAGTTCATAGTGGATAGAACGCTTTCAGAGAAGAGTCTATTCTGTACACCACTTGAACATTGATCGATGCAAAGATCTTTCGCACTTGGAATTATATTTTTTTGGGTCTCTTTTATCATTCAATTGTTTAAAAATTTCACAAAATGACCACATAGTGGCGACCCACTTGATCTTAATGTTTACACTCTCTCCTTCTTTTGGTTTTGTATGATTATCTTGAGAAAATGGCTACCTATGCAGATTTTAACTTTTCGTACGTACTAGTGTGTAGCCACTATGATTTTTGTGTCAAAATTTACTTAGGAAATGACTACCTGTGCGAACTTCACTTTTTCGTTCGTATTAGTGTGAAAGCTGCCTATGGAAAGCATAAAATCAAAAGGGAAAAAAAAAATTACAGTCTCTAGTTGAGGGGGAGCTAGCCTAAAGTGAATTTGGTCAAAGTTGGTTTGATTTTGTGACATTCTGGATAATTGATAAAAAAAAAAATGACTCGGCCACATAAATCTCATGCAGTATTTGATCTTGAAATCTTAAAATATTTCAAGTCACACACACATTTCTTCATATAGAGCTTACTCTGATTGTGTTCGTTCTTATATATTCCATAGGGTATCTTGGATTCTTTGTGTATTTTAATCACTTTGACTAGATTTTGTGGTTTTAAGTGAATGTAAATATGCATGGATCTTGTACTTGTTCTTTAATCTTGTTCTCTACTTAAAAAGATTTATTTTTTTTTCTTCTGTTTATTTGTCAATTCGTGATAAAAATGGAGACATAATAGAGGGCTTAGGCTTAGAAGTTTCGTTTAGGGGGGGTCGTTTGTATTTTTTTTTTAGTTTAGGGGGAGTCGTTTCTAAATTTTTTTTTTTCGAGTTTAGTTTGAGGATGAGTTTTTTTTATTTTTTTGGGAAGTGTTTTGTTTGTTGTTTGTGTTGTGTCAGTATTTTTTTCGTATCGTTTTGCTAGCCTGTTTAATTGGATTAGTTAGCTTGTTGAATTTTGTCACAAAATTGTCAAAGGGGGAGATTGTTATGGATTTTCGCATCGATTTAATTCGTTGTCTAATTCGTTTTTAGTTTAGCAAATATGTGACAAATATTTTTTCAATTTATTTATTTTATTCGTTGATATTTTGACACTTGTTCTTTTGGAGTTATGATTTGATATTGCAGCGCAGCGAAAAAAGAACAGAAAATGTCGAAAAACTGCACGCAGTGTCAGACCGATCGATCGGTCCATCGAGCAATCTTCAACAGTTCTCGATTTCAAGCCTCTGCATCAAAGATACTGCAAGTTTGAAAAGACTGATCGATCGATCAAAAGACTGATCGATCGGTCCTGTGCGCGTGCCCCAAATTTTAAGTGTTACTATTAGGATTTGGGTTGTTTTTTTTATAAATAGGCTATTAGGTTTTTCTTTTAGGTGAGCCTCCTTATTATATTATGCAGACCTAGCCATCACAGTGAGCTTTTTGTTATTATTTCATCATACTCACAGGGTAGTCTACATACTCGCAAACTAGTCTACAATAACTTGACGATTCTTTAGTTTTTACTCATTCAAACCAATCATTAAGTCAATCAAAGTTTCAACAATCAGTTTAGATTCGTGGAGTCGCTTGAAAGGATTCTTAAGTATTGAAATCTGGTAGAGGAGTCAGTCAGCATTGAAATCTGGTGGTAGGTTTCAGCGGCGGTCAAACACAGGAGTTGGTGCACGTGGATTCGACAAAGATAGGCTTACTACCATTGGTTGTGGGTGCAACGTCGGGGTTGTAAGATTTTTTTGTAACCAACGCTTGATTTAGTGTTTGATTTTCTAGACCCAGAGTGGTCTCGTAATTTTTACCCGATTTGAAATTTTCACGTAAAAATCACCGTCTCGTATGTGTTTGTGATTGTTTTATTTTTTGCTTGTGTGTTTGATTGGTTTAAGCATATTTACAGCGTTTAGCTTATTTAAGAAAATTAATTATTGAAAATTTATCTACAAACGAAATTTTTCAGTGTTGGTTTTCAAACTCCACTTGTATAACGAACTAACCGTTCTTTACTATCTTTCTTTTATTTTAAAATACCATCATAGCCTAATTCGGATGCATCAGTTTCTACAATTTTATAGGCTAATGGATCGGGTAAATTCAAGCATAGATGTTGTTTGGCATAGGATTTGATTCTTTGTACAGCATAAGTATGTTGTATTATCTAAGGCTTAGGATTATTTCTAGGTCTTTAGTATAATAATCTTGTATCTTTATAAAGATCTTTATAAAAATCAGAAATATAATTAAGACTTTCTAAAAAAAATTGTAATTGATTTTTATTGGTAATTTCATCGGAAAATTTGGTCGCAAACTCAATTGATCGATCTATAGGAATAATAGTTTCATTTTCGAGGCACTTAGTACTAATTCATTTATTTTAATAATATTATAAAATTTATTTAGATATTTAATAAGTTGAGAGATTGATGATGAAAAAATCAAAACATCATCAATGTAAACAATACTAAATTTATCGTAAGTATTGAAAATATTATTAATTACATTTCGAAATTCAGAAGAAGCATTTTTTAGACCAAAAGGCATAACATTCCACTCATAGTGTCCAAATAGAACTGTGAATGCCGTTTTGTATCTATCTTCTTCAGCAATTTATATTTGCTAAAATCCTGATTTCATATCAAATTTAGAAAAAAATCTTTCCTTAATATAAACGATTTAATAAATCTCTTTTATTTGGAATTGGATATTTTATCCATTATAATACCTTATTTAAGAGTTTGTAATTTGTAACTAATCGTGGAGTCCCACGTTCAAATTCTACATTTTTGTTTACATAAAAAGCAGCACAAGATCATAATGATTTACTTGGGCGTATTAATTTTTTATTTCTTTTTTACAATATTCTAATTGGGATTGATCCATTTGAGATGGGTGAGCTTTAATAGGGATGTGTCTTTCATTAAAATATGGTTCATGTGGTAAATTAATGACATGTTGTTTTCTATACCAGAAGGCATGAGATAGATTAGAACGTAGATCTTTAGTAAAGAGGATTTTGAAATGGTTAATTTGTTGTTGAGTTTCAAATTTACTAAGTTGTTTCTCAATTTGGAAATAAGAAATTTGTTCTTGTAAATAATTAATTTGTCTTTGTTTAAAGATTAATGTTGATTTCAATTCTTGAAGGGTATGAGGTTGAGTTGGAAAAATGAATGAGAAAATAATATTTCATTTTTCATTAATTTTGTATGAATACATTCATAAGTAATTTTAAATGGTGCAATCATTGTGAGAAAATGAGTTCCAAAGATTACATGTTGTGATAAATTTTGTACAAGAATAAATTTAGTTTGTAAGCAAATTCCTTACTTACAAATATAAACTTGACAAAGTTTGTAATTAATTTTTATAGAGAAACCATCTGCCGTATTAAGATTTTGTTTTTTTTTCTCGAAATGTTTGGTTGGAACTAATTCTTCTCGGATGTAATTAAGATCAGCTCCTCAATCAACAAAAGCTATTGCTTCTGCTATAAAGTCTTCTTTAATAACTAGGTGAATTTTGGCATACCACTTTTGATAAATTCTTTGATTGATTGTTGGGAAATTTGTTTCTTTAACAATTAAATCGGGATTAGGTTCTTCAATCATGATTCCCTTTTGTTTTTTATTATTTTTTGATTTTTCAATTTTTATTTCTGGAGGAAATAATCTTGGGGCAACTTCATTTTTATTTTGTTCAAGTTGAGTGATTCTTATTTGTAATTGTTTTATTTTTTATTTTAAATTATTTACTTCTAGATGTAAATTATTTAATGTAGGTGGTATAGGACTAGATTGCTGTAATCGATCTAGAACATTTTTGAAATCACATTGTTTATAAGTAAATTTATTTTGATTCTTTTGTTGCTGAAATTCTTGAGATTTTGATTGTATTTGATCCATATATTTAAAGATAATTTCTTTTCTTGCTTCTTGATCATTAATTTGATTTAAAAGATCTGAAATGATTTGTTCATTTTGAGATAAGGCATTTACACTTAAACCAATTAGTTGTAGAATAGCTTTATAATAATCTTTTTTTGTTTGGCATTTAGTGCAACATGGTGTTTCATTATCTGATTCTTTGGATGTTTCTGTTGTTGAATTAAAGTCGTGATTTAATTTTTCTAAATTATATTCTTAATGTTTGTGAAGATGAGTCTTCTTCATTGGCTGGTGGTCTTGAATTTAGTAATAAATTCATGATTTGTTGCTTTAATTCATTGAAATAATTTAATTTATTTATTTTTTGTTTTGTGTAACATTTATTTACAAAATGACCTACTTTGTAACATTTTCAACAAACTTTTTCTTTTTTAGATGTTGATGCTTGATTCATATAATTCTTCTTTTTCTTAAAAGATTTATATGGGGTTTTGGAAGGTTTGGAATTATTATATTTTTTAGGAGGTTTATATGGTTTATATAATTTATAACGTTTCTTATATTTATTATATATATGATAATATTTTTTTTATGTTTGGATTTTATTAATGGATCTAAAGAGGATTTAATAGTATTATATTCAAATTGGTACCAAAATTGTCTTAATTCTATTTTACCTAATTGTTTTTCCTTTTAAAGTTGATTTTTGAGTTTGATATCATAGTATAAGACTAAGCATTCGGCACATATTTTAGAGATTAATTCTTCATAAGTATATTTATTATATGATAATATTCTTTGATTTTTATTTCTTATTCTTGTTTTTACCTTTTCAGCAAATGAGACTGGAAATTCGGCTATAAACCTTTCTTTCCAAAAATCTTGATTGGTATCATTGCGTTGATATGATTTAGATAAAAATACGTTTTTGTACCATCTAAAATATGTTAATATTGGGCAACGTAAATTAATTAGTAATTCTTTTCCTCTTTCTAAAAACATTTGGGTATTTCCCACAAAATATTAAATTATAGATGTAATTAAAGTTGTAATTATATCACTTATAGGAGTACCATTTGATTCTAATGTTATTCCATATTCATATTTTTTGACTGAGGTTAAAATTTTTAATCTTTGTACCGCACTTAAGTAATTATCCCACCAACCTTTGAGTTGGTCAGAAAATCATGCTATTAACATTTCTCCTATGTTAGTATCATTATTTGAAGGATTTTGTGCTAGAGCAGCATTTACAACCATCATCATATATTGTCCCATTTATATTATGTGATAATCTGATTTACTATCTAAATTTCATTCAACTAGATTTGATCCATTAAAAATCATAGCACAAGTATTTTTTTCATATTGTAAATCTATGGGTTTAAGTTTAGGATAATAATTTCTTGTTACAGGTTTAGGTGTAAATGTGGTAGCTTGGATTTGATTTGGGGATTCTTGAAATTGAGTATATAAAATTATTAAGTCATTTTCTCCGTCTGCCTCTTCTTGTTCTAAAACATGGATTGAATTTTTATCTTCTTTTTCTTGATTTTTTATCTTCTTACAAATAATTCAAAAAGAATTCCGACAACATTACTATTCAACATCAGCAAAGCATTTTTCCAAAAGCAATTGTAATAATGTTATATATTATCCATTTTCCATATTGTAATCAAATCTCAAGTCTGAGGCTGCGTCCTCAATTATTTAAAGGGACTGCTTATCCCTTGTAAGGCAGAGTAAGATTGATTTTTAGAAATTATCAACCCTTGTAAAAGAAAAAGCCATCTCCTTCATTAACCTTTTCTTCAACCCTTCAAACTTGTTCATCCAAAAGTGTCAAACTTCAAGTGTTCAATATTGTAAGTATTCAAATTTATAAATAAAGTATTAAATGCTTATTTCCCATTCTTGAATTTATATTTTGCTTGATAAGTGTTTCCAAGATCACGAATTCCCGATCCAAAAGTATTTTTGGGCCTGATTTGGTATCAAAGTCTTATTTGAATAAATTGTGCAGGCTATAACTCATCGTGATAGTGAGCAACTAGAACGGCACGATGAAGAAGCAAGTGGTGTAAGTCTTTATATTAAGTCAGTAAGGGCAAGTACACACTCCCTCGTTGACTGTTATAGGCATATTTTGTTCATTATGGCTAGGCTTATAAGATCTTTTACCCAAAATTTTACTGGTGAAGGGTCTTCAAGATCTTCACAAATTATTAACCGAAGTGAAGTTGCACTATAAGATATAGAAAAAATAATTACAAATTAAACTATGCCTAAGAAAAATATTAATGAATTATATGATAAAAAAATTCAAATTAAAACAAACATATAAAATAAAAACTGTAGAACAAATTCTTCCAGTAACAAACCAATATCAAACATTTAAATTACGTGATGCACAATTAATTAAAAATTTTAATTTTTTACATCTAGGTTTAGTACAAGTTGGTGTTAAACCAATAACAAGACTAAATTTAAATAAATCTAGTATTTGTTCCTTAGTTGATTTGAGACATTTGTCTTATTCAGATGCACTATTATGAACAATTAAAATAAGTTTGGCTCATTGACCAGTATATTTTGAATGTTTTCCCAACCTTGAAATATTACTACATGATTCGACAATTTTAAAAATATTAATCTTACAAGTACAAACTAAAAGATATAGCATGGATCAATTGGCTTTAAATCCCCAAATTACATATAGAGTTTATCTAAGAGCCATGACAACATTCGCACCTATGTTTAAAGACATAACTAGTCCACATGGATCAACAATCTTATTCCAATCTAATCTTAATACATCACAAGTTTATACTTCTCAAGTAATTAAATAGAATGAAATTGAAAATACTGATAATGAAGACAATAATATATGAAAATTTTCTCAAATTATGCCACCACAAGCAGCCACACATACACAAGTCCAACCAGACACAATTATAGAGTATCAAGATGGATCAGTATAAATACAATTTCCTTCCAGATCTGGTACTTCTTCCATAAGATCAGAACCTACTCCTTATGAAACCCCTTTGAGAAGAACTAAATCAACAAGATCACATCAATTTTTGACACCATTAACTAAATCTCAATTTAGTAGTCAATCATCTCGAGATTATAATATTACTGGTTTAAAAATTGAAAATCAAATACCTCAACCAATCTATCACACCCCAGAATTTTATACTAATGATGAAGATTTAGATATTGATTTAACTACTTTAAATGTTAATGTTATTACTGTAGTAAATAACATCGAATCTAATTCTGATTCTAATTCTAATTTTGATTCTGATTCTGATGTAGACGAAGAAAAAGTTGATACACTATTAATCTAGCAAATCAATCAAGAATACACCCAAACTTATAATAAAAATAATCGCCAATTTTTTCTGAACACACGTAATCCGAAGAAATCAATAGCATCAAAAATGAATACTTAACATTTTTACGTCATCATAATAATTATATTTGATTTTTTTCTTGGTATTTTCATATAAACTGTGTCTAACATAATATCTCCGTTCCCAATATCTTATTGAGATAATTATCCGTGAGTCCTACTTTTAGAACATTCTTTGAGTTAAGTCATACTAAGAAGATAACAATTCCACAAGGTCCTTTTTTTAAAATTTTCTAATGTTATGGACCATTATGCCTCCCATTTATTATCTCATTAATTTCATACGAAAACACTGTTGTTGAGAAGGTTATGAGAATATTTTATGTTTTAGTTTTGGTAGGATATTACTGATTTCATGGGATTGGATATAAATTGGAGAAAATAATTCAAAAATATTGTTGCTCATTTTGGAAACACGTTGCTCATTTGATTTGGAAACACTCTTGGTAGGAAATTAATTTCATACGGAAACATTGTTGCTCATTTTGGAAACACTGTTGCTCATTTCATTTGAAAACACTGTTGGTAGGAAATTAATTTCATACGAAAACACTATTTCTCATTTTGGAAATTACACAGGCGTGAATATTCTCATTGTAAATATTCTCATTCCACCATTTCTATTTTGTTCCAATTGTGAACATAGAACCCGGGCAGCGAGTGCGAGTGCGAGTGCGAGTGCGAGTGCGAGAGGCGACGACGACGGCGAGCGCGACAGCGAGGGTGGCAGTGTTGATGCATCTGTTTGGTTGTTAACCCCGAGAGAGTGAACCTCTGTTTGTCTCAGATCTGGTTGTAGTTGACTGTGCCGGTGGTGGAATGCAGAGCCCGGACGGTAATGACGACGGCGAGTGCGAGAGGCGACGACGACAGCGAGCGTGATGACGAGGGTGGAAGCGCTGATGCCTGTATTTGGTTATTAACTGAGAGAGAGAACTCTATTTACCTCAGATCTGGTTGCTGGTGACAGTGCCAGTGGGGTCGCTGGAGGTGGTGACGCACTGGGACGGCAGCGGTTGGTCGATCGGTGGTGGCGGGCGACGTCGGGGTGGGACTATTTATGATAAATAAGTTGAAATTGGAATATTACCATACTGTTAAGCAATTGATAAGCATGGGTAAAGTGGAAATTTTATTTGGGAATTGGACTGCGTTAAAAACAAAATTTGGAATGAGACCTATGTATAAGTAATTTATAAAAGTAGGACTTGGGTGAAAAGTTCCCTATCTTATTATCCAATAACATTAATATGTTTGAAAAGAAATAGACTGCTACTGATGGCAGCAAAATTCAATCTATCCATCCGGAGGCATATGATTATTTGCCTTCAAAGAATTTGGAGTAATATTTTTATAGTTGGCCAGAAAATCCTGCTATTAACATTTCTCCTATATTAGCATCATTATTTGAAGGATTTTGTGCTAGAGCAGCATTTGCAGCCATCATCATGTGCTGTCCCATTTCTATTATTTGATAATCTGATTTACCATCTAAATTCCATTCAACTAGATTTGATCCATTAAAAATCATAGAATAAGTTTTTTCTTCATATTGTAAATCTATGGATGTAGGTCTATGATAATAATTTCTTGTTACAGGTTTAGGTGCAATTGTGGTAGCTTGGATTTGATTTGGAGATTCTTGAAATTGAGTATATAAATTTATTAAGTCATTTTCTCTGTCTTCCTCTTCTTGTTCTAAAACATGGATTGATTTTTTATCTTCTTTTTCCTGATCTTTGTTAGAAGGTGGAGTTGATGAAGAAGTAGGTTATTAAGGGATTGATTGTGTGGTTGATTGTTTTAAAGATTTATACAATTGGTCAATAAATTCTTGTGATGAATTTTGTAATTTATATTTAGGATAGTATAGGGGTTTGATTAAGAATGGTGGTAAAGATGGAGTACCAGGAGTAGCAACCTTGAAATCTAGATTTTTTACAAGATGATAAATTGCATCTAATTTATCAATGAGTTGTGTAGGTTAAAATTTCTCAATTCTATTAACTTGTTCTCCCAGGGTTTGGAGATAAGTATTGGTATAATTTAATTTGTGATGAATACCTTGGTCGAATTTAACAAAAGGGCGAGCTTTTATACCAGCATTTAATATGATAGTTTTACTATGAGGATGGATAGATTGAATTTCACTGCCATCAGTAGCGGTTCATTATTTTTTTTAGGCAAAGAATCATATGCCTTAAAAGTTGCATCTTCATTCTCTCCAAAATCTTCATCCTTTTCATTCGATTATCTCAATGTTAATATTTTCGCAATTCGTTCCCAACTTTTTTCTCAAAATCTTGCCTTATTATCTTCCAAAGATGCATTAAAGAAAGTTATTTTAAAATAAATGAATAAACAGCTCGGTTCAGATGATTTGTTAGAAGTTTTACTTTCTCCTATAAACAAATTTCTCCCCAGTCCAATAAAGACGACTGTTTTGGAATTCATTTTGATTTCTAGTTATTATGATTATCAAAGAAAAAAATTGATCAAATCATACTCTCAATTTACCATCCAACTTCATTTTTTCATCCATCATACCCATCAATTCAAAAGAATTTGTTTACGTGCCAAAACCACCAACATCAGTCAACTTTATTAGTTCACTTTTTCTAAAGCTGAAGTTATCACATGTCAAAGTTGCTAAAGTTCTGGTCAGATTTTCTGGCCAACTCAAAGGTTGGTAGGATAATTACTTAAGTGAAGAACAAAGATTAAAAATTTTAACCTCAGTCAAAAAATATGAATATGAAAGAACATTATAATCAAATGGTACTTCTATAAGTGATATAATTACAACTTTAATTACATCTATAATTTAAAATTTTATGAAAGTATCCAAATAGGTTTAGAAAGAGAAAAAGAATTATTAATTAATTTACGTGGCCCAACATTAATATATTTTAGATGGTACAAAAACGTATTTTTATCTAAATTATATCAACGCAATAAGGCCAATTAAGATTTTTGAAAAGAAAGGTTTATAGCTGGACTTCCAACCTTATTTACTGAAAATATAAAAATTAGAATAAGAAATAAAAATAAAGAATTATTATCATATGATAAATATACTTATGGAGAATTAATCTCTAAAATATGTAGTGAAGGCTAAAAAAAATATTATCATAAATATAATAAAGATAAGAAATGTTATAAATCATATAAACCATATAAACCTCCTAAAAAATAGAATAATTCCAAACCTTCCAAAATCCCATATAAATTTTTTTTTTAAATGAATAGTACATAACATTATTACAATTGCTTGTGGAAAAATACTTTGCTGATGTTGAACAGAAATATTGTTAGAATTCTTTTTGAATTATTTAAATGCTTTTGCACTGTTAAGAGATTCCTAACTACATTATAGCTGAAAGTTTTTATCTTTTAAACTTTTCTCAAAACTAACAACTTGACCCAAAAGCTTAAGCTGTTGGGTAGAGGTAATTTTACTTCCTTTAGAACTAACCACTTGACTTAAAAATTTAAACTGTTGGGTAGAAGTAATTTTAAATGTATATCACCTAGGTTCGGTTGGCACAGTGACATCTTTTACACTACTACCCCACACACAAGAAATGTTATATATATATATATATATTTCTTGTTGAATGAATTAATGTGAGAAACAAAGTGCCTGATTTCCTTATTTGCATTATTAATTAATATGATCATACTATATATATATATGAATGAATTAATGTGAGAAACAAAGTGCTTGATTTCCTTATTTGCATTATTAATTAATATGATCATACTATATATATATATATATAATTTCCTTATTTGCATTATTAATTAATATGATCATACTATATATATATATAGTATGATCATATTAATTAATAATGCAAATAA
>JAOTRH010020531.1:0-22161 GCA_034768845.1 Heliamphora exappendiculata | reverse complement strand
CGGTCCTTTCACAACCTAAAATTGATTAATCTCCTTATCGATCTATGTTATGACATCAGAGCCTTCTTGCATTATATCTGTATTACAAAGTAAATGTCTGCATTATGTTAGCATTTATTCATGTTAGCATTCACATTATGTTTCTTATCATTACATCTTTATATTTTGCCCCATGAACTACGCTCTGGTCTGATCCCTAGCAAAAGGGGTACGTAGGAAGTTCGGTAAAAATTCGAGTGCGAACAACATCATATGTGTGTTTGTATGGCTTAAGATTGAGGTCTCGGTCAAATGGATGTTGTCTCTGGATATTTGATATAACTTGCATCATGCGTTGCTATGTAAGTTATATCAAAGAGGGGCAACTGTAGACACCCCAATTTAACCCCGCCTAATCTTAGGCAAATTCGATGATGAAAACAGGAGGAATAGTGCCTCAGTTCGATTCTCGGGAGTTAATCCAAGCTCAGTAATTGAACCCAGTCATCAAAAACCTTCAAAATCTCCAAAACCAATGAAATTGTACCAAACCATCGATAACTTGTTGCCTAAGTCATTGTTAGAAGTGGCAACCGCCATGTTCATTGTGGCGGCCATCAGTAGAACCTCTTAGAAACCCTAGCCAAAAGTGGCGGCCGCCAACTACAACATGGCAACCGCCAACTCACATTGTGGCGGCCGTTAATAGAACCTTGTGGAATCTTTTCTAACCCAGCGGCCGCCAACTTCCATTGTGGCGGCCGCCAACTTCAAATGGCCTAACGCGTCCCAAAACCTTCAAATTGTCATTGGTTGAAGAATTCAATAAATACAAGACCCCGGCGTACGTTTTCAGTACAAATTTTGAGTGAGAGAGACTCTGCCGATATACCGAGCAATTCTGAGCCCCGACGCCGAAGTCCTGCCGAGATACCGAGATTCGAGCCTCCGATGGTCCCAAACCCTAGCTTGGATCATCACCCAAGGATTAGATTGTTAAAGCACATTCTCAATTTGAGGATTCCCCGGCAATCTAGATATCTTGCTTAGATCCCCGATCTTTCTAAACTCCACTTCCTCTCTCTTTGAGTGATCGGGTTAATTTTCAATTTCAATTCATATTTCTTCTTTTTATTTACATAGTCAATCATATTTGTTTCATGTAATTTGATTATTTTCTTTAATTGTTTAGTTAACTAATTTTCTCACATTCACACTTAACACATTTGTTATTTTCTTTCTTTTATTAAATTATTAAAATAGTGCTAACATGTTTTGATAATTACAACTAATCAATATTGTTAATTGTTACCATAATCACTTACACACATATGAATATAGTTGCCAATACTATATTCATATTTTGCAATTAAATAATTACATTTTGGTTTCTTTCATTTTTCTAGTACTAGTTTAATATTATTTACTAGTCTATTCTATTGTCTCTTTTTTTGTAGTTTTTCTTACTAACATTAGTTTAATTTCTTAACAATTATTTTTCTTTCTCTTTAATATTCAATATTCTTTTATTAGTCTTTGTTTTTTATTTTCTTTCTCTCTTTTTTAATAGTAGTGTAATTTTTTTTTTAGTATTTTCTTTTTTTTTCTTTTCTTTTCTTTGTAATGTAGCTTTGATTTTCTTTTTAATGTACCATTTTCTTTCCTTTTTTTTTCTTTTCTTATAATATTAGTTTAATGCTCCTTTACTAACATTTATTTTTTAATTTCTTTTCCTTCTCTTTTATATTAGCATAATTTCTTCCTTTAACATTTTCTTCTCATTACTAGTTTTAGATTTTTTATAATGTTCAATTTTCTTTTTCTTTTCTCTTAATACTAATTTATTTTTCTCTTTATTAGTGTTTTCTTTTCTTTAACGTTAGCATTAATTTTTCCTATAAAGCTCTTTCTTCATTTTTTTTTTCTAACTTTATTTACTTATAATTTTATTTCATCCTCCTTTTTATTTTATTTCATTAATCCTAAAAATCATAAAAAGTCTTTTAATCTAATTCTCATTCTTTAAATGTAATTTTCTTTCCTTTTGTTTTCTTTTCTCCTTATTTTTTTTATCCCTTTTAAAATTTAAGTAGTTAGCTTTCATTTTCATTAGTTCAATAAACATTTTCAAGTTTTCTTATTCTTAGTATAAATTTTTCTTTTATAAATTTTTCTCTTATTTTCTTTAAATCTTTAAACCCTCTTTTGTTAAAACACACTTATTTTTGTTAGTATGCTTTCCTCTTTTAAAACATAGAATTTTTGTGCATATTTTATTTTTAGTACTTATCATGTTCATATTTTTCTTTCTAAATGAATATTACGCAAATTTTGATTATTTTCTTTAAATGCATGTTTAGAGTAGTTTAATTCATTTTGTAGCAAATCATGTTTAGATTATTTTAACATTTTTAGTCCATCCATTTAAACCATGCTAGTTTAATTAATTTTTATGAAATTGCATGTGAGTATGTTTCATGTATCATTTAGATAGAAATTGCATGTTATAGGATTTAGAATTTTTTTTTTTGACACTTATTTGTTTTGGAGTGTTATGTACATATTTTATATATTTTTCTATACTTAATTTTGGATGTTCTCTCTTTAACCCAATTTTCTCTATTTATATGCATTTGAGAAATTATATTAAAGAACCAATGATGATTAGTAGAGGTCAACCTTACTGTTGGGCGAACGGGGTGCCTAACACCTTTTTCGATTCGTACCTTAGTCCCTGAACCATTTCTCTCTGGTTAACGTTTTCAAGATCAGTAGCCAATTTTATTTTTCTTAGTTTTTCTCAAAAACTAAGTTGCGACTCTATTTTTAACAAAAAATGTTTTCAAATTTTGGTTTTCAAGGTGTTTAAAATATTTTTCAAAATATTTTTGAATTCTCTCATTTTTAACCCCCAAATCCCAACACCACAATAGGAGGTTAGTGATATTTCAGAAATCACAAGAGAGGTGGTTGATATTTTCTTGAACTTCAGGGGAGGTTAGTGTAATTTACCCATTTATTAATGGTCTTCATAATGGCTAAATATCTTTGATAGGAAGACAACTAGTATAAATAGTGTAGGGTCTAAAATCACACTCTCTATCCCTAAGTCCAAGTCTAATATAAAACTTGAACTTGACATCACGTGATGTTCATGGCTCCTATCGCCTAGAGATTGAAGTAATTTGAACATCCTCTACACTCAAACAACTCGTAGATTAAGTTCTTTTTTTTCTAAGTTCTCTTTCTAACAGGAGCTTATAGCATCATAAATCAAGGTAAGTTTTAAGATTCGTATAATGAGAAATCATTATATCATTTTCAGTAAATTGAAATTGGTTTTGCATCGTATCTTTCGCATAAATTTATAATAGTATTTTCTTATGCTGCTTTGATTTTTTACCTCATTCCCTATTATATTAATGAAATAAATATTATGGATAAATAGATATATATATTGTGAGACCCAATTTCATTTCATTTCCTGATATATACATGATTGACGTGTTTCTTTTCTTTATACGTATATCTTTGTGTATGGTTTATACTTCATTGTTGTAGAACAGCATGTGTAGATGCGTTTTATGCTTTCTTGAATTTCGTTAAGGTTTGTTTGGTTGGTCCTAGGGTTGAAAAACATGTTTTGGCATTTCCCAACGGTCCAGTCGACTGGGAGGCCAGTAGGTGGACCTAGTCGACTGGATTGGAAATCCAGTTGACTGGATTATGTCAATAGGGGGTGTTTTGTAGATCTAGAACTCCTTCAATTGACTGAATTGGCCCATTCAGTCGACTGGATGCACTATTTGGCCGAGCCTATATATATTCTAGCACTTGTTTTGATTCCAAAACTCTTTTTTCTCTCAAACTCTTTGCCTTCTCTCTATATTTCTACTGTGCCCAGGCCTAGTTTTTGACATTCAGCTGTGGATCCTTACTACTCACGCTGTTAGCTTCGCTTCTATCCAGTTAGGTTCTTGTTTTGACGAGGTACAAATTTTGAGGCTTAGAGTTTTGACTGATCGAGATAGAATCCTAGACTATGTTGTCGTTAAAGAGTGTTACGTGTAATTTTACACTTTTCTACTTGTTAAAAATGCTTACATATCATATCGTATATTTTAAATCATGTTTTCGGATAAAAAGCATATTTTTTCTCTTTTTTTGGTTTATTACATGTTGTGAGGTGTTACCGGTTTGGCAAGAGGAACCTTTGGGATTAGACTCACGGTGTTATGGGTTTGGTGAGAGGAACCTCATGGATTGGACTTACACGTGGGTATTTGCGTTTTGATGTGATAATCAAAAAGGATCGTGTTAAGATCTACGGATCGAGTAAATTTGGACACGAGTTGCTCCTCGGTGAAAGATCAAAAAGCTACACAAAATGGGTTTCTCTACCTGCCAGCTAGTGAACCAAAAAGGACGCATGTCGTGTCGAAAGTATAGGGCATTCAGTTACTTCATGGGCCTCGTGTGGCCGGGTAGTAGTAAAGTGGCGGGGTTTATATGCCCGTTTGGCATCGGTGCCTATGTTTTAAAATCATGAGTTAGTAGAATCACATGGATGTGACAGTAATATGTGTGTGTGTGTGTGTGTGTGCGTGCGTGTGTACGCGTTGATAAACTTGGGATTTTCTAAAGTAAAACCATTTTGAGTTAACTTTATGCTATGTGATTACATATCATGTTTTACTGGATCATAGTCTGTTTCTATTGGGCTTTGGCTCACGTAGTGGAATTTGTTAAAACCCTTTTCAGGTGTTGATGATCACGTGGAGTTTATGTAGATGTGCCCATAGTGGCAGGAAGACTGTTGTATAATTTTTCTTTTTGTTATAGAAACATGTATTCATATATGTATTACCTGTTTCTGAAAGCGTATTTTGTAAGCCTTGAGGCTGTATATTATACATGTATGGATAGGGATGTGTGTTGTACTGAGAGTGAACCTTGGGTATCCTTTTAAATTCTAAAGGCTGTATTATTTTTGGGATGATTGTTTTATTGGTAAAATCATATCTTTTTTTACAAACTGGTAGTTAGGTGGGTTTTTTCACGTGACCCTAGATTTTGCGGCGTGACAACTTAGTATCAAAGCCAGGTTTGAATACCTAAGAGCCATGGGAAGAGGGTGCATCACCTAGTGAGGATGATTATGTATGCTTACTTGCATGTGTTTAAGCGCTTTTATGACATGCTGATAGCTTATTGGGCATGATAGTTTGTGTTTATGTGAGTATGGAGGTTAGACCTCAAGATTGATTAGTCTTGCCTTAGGGCGTTTGGATTAACAAATTTAGAAGCTAAGTTAGAAACGCGTTTGGCCGACGTGTTTTCTAGCAAGGAATCTGAATAGGTTATCCAAATTGACGTGTCTGCCTTGTTGGTTCTCCTCGGCATATGAGACGTATTTATAGAATCTTAAGTGGCTATGTGTTAGCATGTTTATGTGTGTTATGTTTTTTTGTTATTAACAACATGCTGTAAGAAATCTTATTCTATTTTATTGCCTTTGTATAGAACTATGTCCACGCAGGGAAGACGGGGACGGAGTCGTGGCCGAGGCCGAGGCCGTGGCTGAGGTCATGTATATATTCAGGTTCCGAAAGAAGAGGACATTCATGCCCCGCAGGAACAGGTAGGCGGTGTTGACATTGTACAGGAGATGCTTTCTACTATGAGAACGATGGTTGAGGCGACTAGAGCTGGAGTGAGGGTTCCTGAGTCAAGGGCCTCTGTGGCAATGAGGGACTTCCGGCGATTGGATCCTCCAATCTTTTTTGGGGAGCCAGACCCCAGAGTTGCGACCGAGTGGTTGGAAGTAACCACGACAATCTTGAATACTCTGGAGATCGAAAAGGATGTTCTGCATGTTAAGTTGGTAGCATTCCAAGTTCGAGAGGATGCGAGGGAGTGTTAGAAGTTTGCCAAAACCACGGTGGATGACACATGGGCCGCTTTGACAAGGGTCTTTTTGGAGAAATACTTCCCGAGTACTTCAAGAGATATATATCGAGAGGAGTTCCTCTCCCTTGTTCAAGGAAACCTTACTGTGGTCCAGTATGAGGTCAAGTTCGTAAATCTATCCCGGTTTGCCTCTGAGATGGTGTCAACAGAGGAGCTGCACACCAAAAGGTTTGAAAGGGGTCTCCGACTTACTATCAAGGATAGAATTACAGCACTGGATTTGTGTGTTTACATTGAGATGGTGGAAGCCGCTATCCGAGTAGAGAACTCGATGGTAGAGAGCCGCAAAGCTAGGAAGAGTAGGGGCCAACAGAATGATGGAGGTACATAGTTCTAGGGGCACGGGAAAAAGTGCCAGTGGCCGTCTAGATCGAGTTCCCATTCTGTGAGATCGTATCAGCCGCAGTTTTCTACGCCTGCACCTTCAGTAGCCTCTACAGGAAAGTCAGAGTAGAGAGAGGTCACTCATTATCGATGCAGACACTTAGGGAATCATTCATATGAGTGCCCGCTGAGTGGCTAGGTTCATAGTACAGCACCTGTCCAGTCACAGTCACAGTTGCAGTCGCAGTCACATGGGAGAGAGCCACCAGTATGTTATGGGTGTGGTCAGCCTGGGCACGCTCGTAGATACTATCCCCGAGGAGGGAGTGATCAGAGTGCGACGAGAGCATCAGTTGTTCCATCGACACAAAGACGACAAACTTCGTAGCAACCTAGGGCTCAGACGTCTAGGTTTGCGAAAGGAGGTGCCTCAGCATAGTCTGTGAGGTAGTCGATGGCTCAGGTTTATAGTGGGCAGGGCTGATCACCGCATAATAGAGGTTATATTCTTGCTGATCCCTTTGCTTCCAAAGCACTAGTTGTGCCCGATGCTATAGCTACTCCATCCATGATCAGAGGTACTCTCTTAGTATATAGCTCATGGGTTAGTGTTCTTATCGACACGGGAGCATCACATTCATTTATTTCCTCTATTTTGCATATGTATTGGGGTTGGAGATAGACTCATTGGGTAGTACTTCGAGCGTAGAGACCCCAGTCAGTGGAAATGTGGCATTGAGTCGAGTTTGTAGATCCTGCGAGTTGAGGGTCGTCGGTCGTTGTTTAGAGTTTGACTTTATCATTCTAGACATGACCACGTTTGATGTCATCCTAGGAATGGACTGGCTGACTACCTACTGTGCCTTTATCGATTGCGGTCGACGGAGGGGATCGATTTGTACGCCCGAGGGTGACTATTTTTGTTTTGTGGGTGATTGGGATGAGGGCTTGGTGTCCATCCCCAGTGTTGCTAGGAAGCGAGGGAATTTAGGGTTTCTCTTTTTAACTCTCAGGTTAGATGAGATAGTTGGGGTTCGAGGGGAGTTACCCCATGTGATTTGTGATTACCCAGATGTCTTTTCTAATGATCTGTTCGAGTTACCACTAAGCCGTGATGTGGAGTTCTCTATTGATCTAGTTCCTGAAGCTGCTCCCATTTCTATGCCATCTTACTACTTTACCCCAACTAAGTTGCAAGAACTCAAGGTACAGCTTCAGGAGTTGTTGGAGAAGGGGTTTGTACCCCCGAGTATGTCACCGTGGGGAGCTCCAGCTCTTTTTGCAAAGAAAAAGTATGGGTCCTTGAGGTTGTGTATAGACTACCGGAAGTTAAATCAGGTAATGGTGAAGAACAAGTATCCTATGCCTAGAATTGATAACTTGTTTCTCGAAGATTGATTTGAGGTCGGGGTACCATCAGCTGAGGATTAGGGATGAGGACATAGCAAAGACCGTCTTTTGGACTCGTTATGATCACTATGAGTTTCTGGTTATACCGTTCAATTTTATGAATGCTCCTGCAATGTTTGTGGGTTTGATGAACCGTATCTTCCACCTGTATCTAGACAGCTTTGTGGTTGTGTTCATGGATGATATTCTTATCTATTCACCCATGAGAGAGATGCACGAAGAGCATCTGCGCATTGTCTTACAGCTTTTGAGAGAGCATCGCTTGTATGCGAGGTTCGAGAAGTGTGGTTTTGGATGTCCGAGGTGAGATTTCTTGGGCACGTGATGTCAACTGATGGAGTGGCAGTGGATTCTTCGAAGACCGATGCAGTGATGGGTTGGGAACGACCGAGGAATGCCTTTGAGATTCACAGTTTCTAGGTTTGGCAGGCTATTACCGGCAGTTCATGAAGGATTTTTCTGGACTTGTAGCGCCGATGACACGTCTTATGCGGAAGGAAGTCATGTTCGTGTGGAGTGAGTCTTCTGAGTCGACATTCTAGGAGTTGAAGGTGAGATTGACCAGTATACCAGTGTTGATTATTTCAGAGTGAGGTTTAGGGTGCACAGTGTATTGTGACGCATCACATGATGGTTTAGGTTGCATTCTAATACAAGGAGGTACGGTAGTGGCTTATGGATCTCGATAGTTGAAGACATATGAGAAGAACTATCCGACGCATGATCTAGGGTTGGCAGCCATGGTCTTTGCCTTGAATACATGGTGGCACTATCTTTATGGCGAGCATTTCAAGGTTTTCTTCTATTACAAGAGTTTGAAGTACTTGTTTTCGCAGAAAGACTTGAACTTGCACCAATGACATTGGATGGAGTTGTTGGAATACTATGACTTTGACTTACAGTACCACCTGCGAACTTAGTAGGATATCTCATGGTACATTATCTTCCATGATTATGCGAGAGTGGGGTATGCTTTGAGATTTTAGTGAGTTTGATCTATGTCTCTAGGAGATAAGGAGAGGTGAGACTTTACTTTCAGTGGTTTCCTGACCTGCCTTAGTTGCACGTGTGCTAGAGGCTCAGCAGACTAATCATAAGGCTCAGACGATATGGGATTGTATTGTTAGTGGAAGGGACACTGCTAGATGGGTTATGAGTTCATATTAGAGTTTGAGATTTGCAGGGAGATTATTTATACCAGAAGTGTGTCGTGCTGAGGTACTACATGATCTTTATCATTCACATCTTACAGTGCATCCAGGAGGCACGAAGATGTATCATGATCTACGCCGTCAGTTCTGGTGGACGAGAATGAAGAGGAATGTGATTCGGTTCATTTCACGGTACCTTACTTGTTAGCAGGTAAAGGCAAAACATCAGAGGCCAGCAATATTGTTACAGCCATTGCCGATATCAGAGTGGAAGTGGGAGAGTGTCACAATAGATTTTATATCAGGACTTCCTATATAGCCGAAGGGACACAACGCAGTTTGGGTTGTGGTTGATAGGATGACAAAGTCAACACTTTTCCTTCCCATTTGCGTGAAGGATTCGATTGATAGACTGAGTAGGTTGTATGTCCGTGAGATAGTTCGGTTACACAGGGTACCTGTGATTATTATTTCTAATTGAGACCCGCGCTTTTGGCTGAGTCTTCAGGTGGCTTTAAGGATAAATTTGACGTTTAGTACTGCTTTTCATCCACAGACGGACGGTTAGTTCGAGCGTATCATACAGATTCTAGAGGACATGTTGAGGGCCTGTGTGCTGGATTTTCGGGGTTCTTGGGAGGATCATCTATCATTGGCAGAGTTTGCATACAATAACAATTATTAGTCCAGTATTGGGATTTTACCATATGAGGCTTTGTATGAAAGGCCGTGTAGGTCACCCGTGTATTGGACAAATGTGGGAGAGACCATCGTTTTGGGACCCGACTTAGTGCGAGAGACGATAGAAAAGATTGTCGTGATTCGCCAGCGTGTAGCGATGACTCAGAGTTACCAAAAGAGTTATACTGATCAGAGGAGGAGACCTTTAGAGTTTGCAGTGGGGATCACGTGTTTCTGAAGGTCTCACCACGCAAAGATTTGATGAGATTTGCCTGCAGTGGAAGCAATCGCCGCATTTTATTGGACCATTCGAGATCCTGGAAAAGATTAGGGTGATAGCATACCGTCTAGCTTTACCACCTCAATTAGCTGTAGTGCATTACGTATTTCATGTTTCCATGCTTCGAAAGTATGAGCCTAACCCTTCACATGTTCTGAATTGGGTTGAGCTACGAGTTGATGAGAATGTCACATATGAGGAGTGTCCAGTGAAGATTCTAGACACGAAGAAGCAAGTGTTGAGAGAGAGAACAATTGCTTATGTCAAAGTCATGTGGCTTCATCATGGGTTTAAGGAAGCGACATGGGAGCTTGAGTCTGAGGTTCGTGCTAGATACCCATAGTTGTTTATCTCGTGACCTTGTAGTGAATTTTGGGAGCGCAATTCCTTAAGGGGAGAGAGTTGTGAGACCCAGTTTCATTCTATTTCATGATATATACATGATTGACGTGTTTCTTTTCGTTATATGTATATATTTTATGTATGTTTTATGTTTCATTGTTGTAGAACAGCGTGTAGATGTGTTTTACGCTTTCTCGGGTTTCGTTAAGGTTTATTTGGTTGGTCCTAAGGTTGAAAAACCTGTTTTGGCATTTTTTAGCGATCCAATCGACTAGACGAGTTTCCCCAGTCGACTGGGAGGACAGTAGGTGAATCTAGTCGACTGGATTGTGTCGGTAGGGGGTGTTTTGTAGATCTAGAACTCTTTCAGTTGACTAAATTAGCCCATTCAGTTGACTGGATGCACTGTTTGGCTGAGCCTATATATATTTCAGCACCTGTTTTGATTCCAAAACTCTTTTTTTCTCTCAAACTCTCTGCCTTCTCTTTACATTTGTGTTGTGGCCGGGCCTAGTTTTTTATGATCAGCTTGTGGATCCTTGCTATTCACGCTGTTAGCTTCGCGTCTATCCGGTCAGATTCTCGTTTTGACAAGGTTTAAATTTTGAGACTTTGAGTTTTGACTCATCGAGGTAGGATCCTAGACTATGTTGTCGTTAAAGAGTGCTACGTGTAATTCTACGCTTTTCTACCGGTTGAAAATGCTTACATATCATATCGTATGTTTTAAACCATGTTCTTTGGGTAAAAAGCATGTTTTTGTGCTTTTCTTGATTTATTACATGTTGTGAGGTGTTATGAAATTGGCAAGAGAAACCTTTGGGGTTGGACTCGCGGTGTTATGGGTTTGGTGAGAGGAACCTTATGGGTTGGACTCACACATGGGTATTTGGGTTTTGATGTGATAATCAATAAAGACTATGTTGAGATCTACAGATCGAGTAAATTTGGGCACGAGTTGCTCCTCGGTGAAAGACCAGAAAGCTGCGCAGAATGGATTTTTCTGCTCGCCGGCTAGTGAACCGGGAAAGGACGCAAGTCGTGTTGAAAGTATTGGGCATCCAGTTACTTCACGAGCCTCATGTGGCCTGGTGGTAGTAACGTGACGGGGTCTATATGCCCGTTTGGTATCGGTGCCTATGTTTTAAAACCACAAGTTAGTAGAATCACATGGATGTGATGGTAATATGTGTGTGTGCGTGCGTGTGTACGCGTTGATAAACTTGGGATTTTCTGAAGTAAAACCATTTTGAGTTAACTTTATGCTATGTGATTTTATATATTTCTTTACTGCATCATAGTATATTTTTATTGGGTTTCGGCTCACGTAGTGGGATTTGGTAAAATCTTTTTCAGGTATTGATGATCACGTGGAGTTGATTTAGATGTGCCCGTGGTGGCAGGAAGGCTCTTGTATAGTTTTTCTTTTTGTTATAGAAACATGTATTCATATATGTATTGCTTGTTTCTGAATGCGTATTTTGTAAGCCTTGAGACTATATATTATACGTGTATGGACATGGATACATGTTGTACTGAGAGTGAAGCTTGGGTATTCTTTTAAATTCCAAAAGCTGTATTATTTTTGGGACAATTGTTTTATCGGTAAAATCCTATCTTTTTTACAAACAGGTAGTTAGGTGGATTTTTCACGTGACGCTAAATTTTGGGGCGTGACATATTTATATAACATAATATAATAAAATACTAAATTAAAATATAAAAGTATTATACTTATCTTTCTTTCTTTTTTTTTTACTTTTATTTATTACTTTTATCGTTTTTTATTCTAATTTATTCTTAAAGTTGACAAATAACTCCACCATACCTCGCTTGTGCCCCACCCATATTACTTTCTTGATGATTCCCCTTACACTCCCACCTTAATAATATATGAGACGAAAATGAGTCGTCACATTTCTACATGTTCCATCCCTTATCATTCTTATAACCACATCTACAATATGGTCCACCACATGAGAATAATATGTGATGCGCCTTCCAATGACTTTAGTCACTATTTGAAGTAATGGTTTATTAACTTTTTATTAAAAAAATTAAATTCGACTTAGTCAACTCTTTCTTGTAACTTACTTTCTAGTGAGTTACTTTGAATGTGTATGTTGTTTAAAAAAAATTGGTATTTTTTGCTTATTCTTTTAACTAGCAATTTTTCTTAATGGATAAAAATCTAAACATTTACATAGAGATACCGTAAAAATATTGAGAAAGAAGAGGGCAATATAGTAATTTGATGGCTTGATGGTTGAAGCCCATGAGTGGCCCAATAAGAAGAAAAAAAGTTCTGCAAACTTAATTTTTATCCAAACAAGAGTGACTTATTGTTGGACTTGTAAGCTAATAAACCAATAGGGGATTGATTTCAAATGAGATTATCCAGTTCTCACTCCCTTACAATGTGAGTGTTTTGTATTGTTAAAACTAATAACTTATAAATTATAATTTGTAATAGAAGTTGTGAATATTTAAAAAAAAAAATTTTAAACTTATTGCTAAAATTAATAGCAAAAAGTTAAAACTAGTCTGAGAAACAATGCCAAACACACCCAATTGCTCTTTGCAAGTTTGCGTTCACAAGTGTTTTTATCTTTATCTCTCTATCATAAAGTTTCAATCATTTTCATGCATGTGCTCCATCTATAGATATGTCATAACAATGCATTGGTAACACCAACTGTTCTTTATTTTTGGCAACTTTTCTAAAATCTATCTAAAGGCTTACTGGCCTATTGTTTTGTGAGGAAAAAACCTAGAGATGTGTATGTTGAGAGATAAAAGAGATATTGAGCTTCTAATGAGAGGTTTTCTACTATTATATTATTTATGTATATTTTGTGAATAATTTTGGTTCGTGATTCGTTCATATTTAAAAAAAAAATATAAACACTAGATGAGAAAAACTTGTGAGTACTTGAATTGTATTTGGAAGCCAATACACTCTATTTAAATTTTTATATGGGAAGGAATATCAGCTTTATATTATTAAACTAAAACTTTCAATACTTCTATTTTTTAACAATAAAATAATGCTAAATTAAAGACATTAAAAGTATTAAATTTTGAAATAATAAAAGACATAAAATATATTCTATTATATACCAGACTTATTTTTATATGTCACCAATATGGGATATGATATCACAGCATCTCTTATCAAAAAATGTGACATTCTCGTATATTACTTGGTTAGGGATGTCGATAGCAGCCCATTAACGGACACAGAACAACCAATTAACATGCACTAGGTATACAATTTTGAGGCATCTATCCCTCTTTGGAGTCTCTACTCCTGTATTCACACTGCCACAAAACTCTTCATAGGACCAGAGTTAACTCCTGTACTATTTGCAACGACCCGCAAACTATTAGCCTTTTTTTGTCGATAAAGAGAACATAAGGAAATAATTAAACATACTATACTTAGAAACTAAATCTCTGATATGATATGGAATGTTTGTGACCCAAATTTGTCTTTCTTTCATCGAGAGTGCCAACCTTGATAGAGCATGAGATACCTCGTTACCCTGTCTCTTTATATGAAAACAGACAAAAGACGGGATAGAACGAATAAGATCACGGCCTTCATTAATAATATTGCCTATGTGGGAGAGATCTTCTTCCTCTGAGTTAAGAGCAATAATCACCCTGAGGGAATCGCCTTTTAGATGGAGTCGCCATAACCTCCATTCCATCGCAAAGCATAACACAAATATTGCCCTTGTATCTTCTGCATAATCTGCATCCAAAGAATTCCTGATGTGCGTTATCCCCAAGGCTATGGGCCTACCCTATTCATCTATGATAATGAACCCCAGACCAGTTCTATCTTCTTTGTATCACGCCCCATCAAAGTTTATCTTTACGAAATCATTTGCTGGTTGTGTCCATTTCACCACCTGTTGAGCTTGTTGGGGTCTTACACTTTTGTTGGATGCCACTGTGTGAAAATCTACCAAGGTAAGTTATTTCCTAAGATGTTTTTGAAATATCTATCATGTTGGCCATCAATCTATAATTCCTTTCAAACCACAATCTCTAATTAATCATGCAGAAGAGGTCAAAGGCGTTCCTATCGGGGTTATTGTTCACCAGTTTAGCCTAAGTCCTGAAATCCCCCTTCCTTTTAAGTAATTTCAATCTCCCATATTGCGAACTTGACTCCAAACCTATTCAGCGAATGTGTAATCCCTCAAACAATGAATTATTGTTGTGAATGATGCTCGCACCATACACATGAGGGATCTTGGATTACCTTTCTTCTGAAAAGGTGCAGTTTTATTGGTAGGATGTTTGTGCAAGCTCTCCATATGAAGATTTTTATTTTATTTGGTACCCTGGCTGACCAGATTCCTTTCCAAAACCCTATAATCGTCGAAAAATCTGAACACCCTGCTATCTCATCTGCTGCCTCAACCACTATGTAGTAGCCCTGCCTCAACTGCTATGTAGTAGCCTGATCGTACTGTGTATCTCCCATTTTTCGTGTAGTGCCAAATGAGTTTCTCCTCCTTACAACTAAGGTTGATTGGGATTGCACTAATCATGTCGTTTTCACAGGAAATGAACAATTGACGTAGCAACTTCCTGTTCCAATCCTCCTTGTTACCTTGGATTAAATCGGACACTTTGAGTTATGACTTATTGAGCCTCATTGGACTGATGACTTTGAAATTGGGTCCCTTAGGAATCCATTTATCCTTCCACACACAAATCTGTTCACCATTGCCCACTCTCCATCTGGTCCCCCTTCTCAGAATTTCCTACCCCTCTATGATGCTTCTTCAAGTGTAAAAGCATTTGGCCCATCATTTTCTTCTAAGAATGTAGTTGTGGGAAAATATTTTTCTTTTAAGAAGCGTCTCACAAGAGAGTGCAGATTGTTGAGGATTCGCCAACCCTGTTTGGCCAACATAGCCAGATTAAACCACTCTAGATTTTTAAAGCCTAGTCCCCCATTTGATTTGCTGACACAAAGGTCATCCCATCTTCGCCAGTGTATCTTCCTTCCCTTTTCTGATCCTCCTCATCAATATCTAGCAATTAAAGCAGATATCTCCTCGCAAAGACCCAAAGTAATTTGAAGACAGATATCGTGTAAGTTGGAATAACTTGTGCCATTGCTTTAATAAGTACTTCCTTTCCGATTTTGGAGAGTAACTTCTCCCCCCATCCCTAGACCACCGCCCATATCTTGTCCTTTATATTTTTGAAAATCTCCCTATTTGATCTACCTATCATTAATGGTACCCCGAGATACTTTTCTTGTTCATCCACAACACTAACTCTCATCACAGTCTTAATGTATGATACACAGTTAGTTGGGGTGTTTTTGCTGAAGGAGATGGCTAATTTGTCGAGATTTACTTGTTGGCTAAAAATTTCTTCATAGCTTCTCAGAATATCCCTAGTTGCTTATGCTTAAGTTATATTTTCTTTGTAGAACAGTAAACTGTCGTCAACAAAGAGAAGGTGAGATATTCTTAGGTCATGTCTGCATGTTCTTACACCTTGAATTGCTCCATCTGTTTCTACTTTCCTTAAAAGCGTTGAAAAACTTTCTACATATATCAAAAAAAGATAAGGTGATAGAGGGTTGCCCTACCTTAGCCCTCTAGACGGCTTGATGAAAGAGGAAAGCTGCACATTCACCAAGATCTTGTAGCTAACAGTCGTAATGCAGTTCATTACTAACTGAACAAAACTCTCTGTAAAACCCAACAGTTGCATCATCTCCTTCAGAAAGGACCATTCAACACGGTCATTTGACCTTTGGGATTAGTTCAAAAGCAATCAAAATGTTATCTAAGATGACCCTTCCTGAAATAAAGGCACTTTGGGTTTCGTGAATTACATCCGGTAGAGTCGCCTTTAGCCTGTTTGCAATTGTCTTTACAGCTATTTTGTAGATAACATTGCATAAAGAGAAGGGCCTAAATTCGTTTGCTCTCCTCGCTCATTTGACCTTTGGGATTAGCACTATGTGAGTCTCATTGATAGGCTCAGCTGACATAGTTGAGTTAAGAATTCTAAGTACTACATTTATCACATCGTTACCAACTAGGTCCTAATACCTTTGATAAAAGGCTGCTGGTTTGCCGTCTGACCCTGGAGCTTTCGTTGGTTCCATTTGATCGAGAGCCTTTTTCACTTCTATTGCATCAAATTTCCTGGAAAGGTAGCTGTTCATCTCTACTGACACTTTCCTTTGAACTATCTCTGTCCACTTATTGCAAGCACTTGAGTTGGAAGATCTGAAAAATATCTGTGAAGTAACCAATCAATGTTCCCTGTATGTCCTACGGATCTGTGTGCCAACCTCCACTCCCATCTTCTAGGTGTGAGATGCGATTCCTGGTCTGCCTAATGTTACCTTTGCATGGAAGAAACTTGTATTTCTGTCCCCCAATTGAAGCCATTTCAACCTGCTGCACTGTTTCCACATTACCTCTTCTTGGTTCAGTAGTTCTTCCAACTATTTTGTCATGTTTGCTTCATGTTCCGTGCTATCACCTGTTGATAAGTTATTCTTCATTCTACTTATCTCCACCTTTAACCATTTAATCGCTCTCTAAACATGTTCAAATGAATGCTTGTTTCATTCCACTAGGGACTCTCTAGTGTTTTCAATTCTTCTATTTATACCTTCCAACCCCTCTTTGGCAACTGTTGTATTCTATGCTTGTTTGATAATATTCTCACAATCTTTTGAACTTATCCACATTTTTGCGAATCTATAGAGTTTGGTTTTGTGTTGTCCACCTCTGATGCCCTCATCCTCCATATAGCGAACAATAATCGGTGCATGGTCCAAGTAGTGACAAGCTAAGGTTCAAGCAGAAGCTTTTGGAAATAATCTCCCCCAGTTTCCAATGATTAACCCTCTATCTAATATCCCCCGAACCAAATCTCGCCCTTCTTGGCCATTTCTCCAAGTAAATAAGCTGTCAAACGGCCCAAAATCTAGTAAATTACACTCATCTTTGGCTCTTCTGAAAGCCCCAATCTGCCAATTTGCCCTCTCCTCTACACTGAAGTGCTTATCCTTGTGTAGTACCTCATTAAAATCCCCAATACACATCCATGTGTACTCAAATAAAGCAATGAGTCTTCTTAGAAGTTCCCGTCAGTGCTTTCTCATGGAAGTTTGTGGATTTCCATAGAAGCTTGTGAGCCTCCATGACCTTCTTGTGTTGTCCCCTTTAACTACTGCATCAACATGACCCATTGAGTAGTTTCTAATGTCAGCCTCGTAATTCCTCCAGAAGAGTCCCAACCCACCTGATAAACCATATCTTTCCACCCATATAGCACTGCTCATTTCCAAACGAACCCTCATTGTTTTCCACTTAAATTTTAATAATTTTGTTTCAATGACAAACACAATGTTGGGATCTTCAGCCTTAATTAGAGATTGGAGGCTATGAACTGTTTGAAGGTTCCCAAGCCCCCAACAGTTCCAATTTAAGATTTCCATAACTCTTTCTGTAGATTGAAAATGTTGTTCAGAGAGATAATCATACCTTATCTTCTTACTACTCTCCCCAAGTGGATCGATTGAGGTCTGTTCAGTCAAGGGCTCTTCACCTTTGTGCTTCTTACTTTAGAGCTATTCAGAGTGTTTGGGAATCCCCCTTGCTATCCTTGCCAGTTTCTTCTAAAAGCCTATCTTAGATTGTCGTAGCCCCAAACCAGCCTAAGGGAGATCGATTTTCAAAGAAAAATATCCAGACCCGATTTGTGGATTTGAGTAAACAGGTTAGGTCAAACCCGTTATGGCCCCACGACCTAGATCCAGGTCAAAAAGATATGGCTCGGTCTTCGTAGGCGCACAGTGCACCGCCATGTTCCACAACATTCCATCTATGGCTCCGTTTACCGTTCCATTCCCATGTCACCGTAATTGATTCGAAATTTTCCTTAATCTATGTTGAGAATCAAAATCTTTGACAATAATTTCAATCCCACTAGTGTACTCCCCTTGATTTGTGGAGGTTTGGTCCGTATCATTGGCGCGAATCTTGCTTGTTGCCGAACCTCGTGCGTCGTCTTCCAAACGAAGCTTCTCAGTTAGGATCACTGTCGGTGGGTCATGAAATACCCTCGCAGAACTGAGCGCCGTCGGTGGGTCTTGAATCTCCTTCAGAGAACTGATCGCCACCAGTGGGTTCTGAATCTCCTTCGGAGAACTAGTGGCCTCACCTCGTGTGCTACTATCACCTTCTGAGATATTCTTCTCCTTCCCTCAGGTCTCTTTGGGTGGCTTGATACTCTTTATTTGTGGTGTAGTTTTAAACCTTGATGTGTAGTTTTCACTGAATCTAAGCCAAGGACCATACTGACCTTGGATGTGGTTTGTGTCACTCGGGCTCAATAATTTATCATTACAATCCTTTTCATTGTAACCCATCACCCCGCAGTGGTAGCAAATTAGTGGGAGTCTTTTGTACTTGAAGCTTGCCCACTTTCTCTCCCCATCCCCTAGAGCGATTTTAACTCCTTTTCTTATTGGTTTTCTCACGTCAATATTCACCCGAATCCGCAAATAAAGTCCCCATGCGAGACCCACTTCTTCATACTCCATATCTTCAAAGATGCCACATTTTTCTCCAATAATTCTCTCCACATCTTTGTTCATGCACACAAGCAGAAACTCATATACTCTAATATAGAATGAGGCCCTATGTGGGTTGATTTCTAAAGTTTGCAATTTTCCATTATACTCCTCCATAACTAACAGATAGTTATCAAAGTTCCACAGTCCATTGGTAATAACCCTTTGTTTATCCACCATATGATTGAACTGAAATAGTAATAAGTTTTCTTTCAAATTCTTGTACGTTACTCCTCTCAATAGATTCAATGTTGTGAACATTGTAGCCTTCATGGCCTCAAAGTTGAATGCTTTTCTAGTTAGGAGCTTACCAGCAACGCATAACTTCCCTTTGGCTCCATTGGTTTTTGTGAGGTTGGTATCCAATTCAAATTCTTCCTCTTCGTCATTTGTGAGAACTAGTTGTTTCTAGAAGTCACTAACCGCATCTTCCATTGACATCCTCTTTCCCCTTGATACTTCCTTGGTCCGGGAGAGACTAACCATGTCTCCGACAGTAGAAACCCCTAAGAGGAGAATGTATTAAGACCTCGTTTAATAATTAGGCGTATGGTAGTTGAACTACTAGCCTTATAACTTGGATAAAAGTCTTATAATGCAGCTCAAAATACTTAAACCGCATATATTAGTATTTAATAGTACTCTATTATTTTAATGTTTTAATAGTACTCTCTATTATTTTAATATTTCAAATAAGTGGGGGTTGAAGACGGAAAAATGTAAACATTTGTAACGAAATCTCCTCATAGCCATGATAGCTGCACAGAGAAATTCAATAGAATTGGGCACAGATGAATCATGTTAAGAATATAATGTATAATTTGGGAAGACCAATCAAATAAGATACGTGAATATCCCGTTATTGAGGACCCAAAAAGTGGGAAAGAAAAAAAAAATAGAGACAAAGGAATTTACATTCTGCACAACTTAATCAACTACAAAACTTTTCAAGACCACAATCACAAAGCTTAATAATTGTAGAAAACCATATTCAAAGTTTATTTTCCCTATTGCCAAAATCTACTCATCTATTTTATCATGTTGTGTGACCAACTTCGATTTGTGATTGATTATATTCTCTTAGTGGCGTAAATACTAGACGAGAAAAATTTGTAAGTTAGCTTGGTTATATTTTAGAATTGATACATTCCGTTTAAATTTTTACGTGAGTAAAAATATCGAGTTTAGTACAATAATTTGTTTTCATGATAGAGAAGATCTATTTGGTGCAACCAAAGAAGATCAAGTGGAGGATGATAGAGCTACAAGATCAAATGGCTGAGAATCAATCATGGGGATTAACTGGAGTTAGCTGATATAAGAGTTAGTTGATATAACCGCAAGTTAGTTTACTCTCATTTAGCAAACCAGCTTAAAGACGATTTTTGGGATTTTTTTAGCTTTTTGGCTTAAAGTCAAAAAAGCCAAAAAGTCTCATTTTTTATTTTTCAATTTCTACCCTATTAGTTTTTTGATTTTTTTTATAACAATTTCTAATTTTATCCATCTACATATAAAATTAAACAAATTCTAACACAACAACCATACCCCAATTTGGTCAATTTTCTAGATGGCTTATTTGGCTTTTTTTTTGGCTTTTTTAGTGATTATTTTGCCAACCAAATAAACTTTTTATTTTTTGGTTTAAAGTGACTTAAAGTCAAAAAAACTGGCTTAAAGTTAGGTTGCCAAACGAACACTTAGTGTTGGTATTTATCCCATTTGAGGTGGCACAAATTTTATTAGAAATAAAAAAAATAAAAAGGGAAAGTTATTAGGATATTTTAAAACTTCTTAGTTTTAGAATTCTTTTATTTTTAGGAATCCTAATTCATATTGGAAATAGCCTTAACAGGCTAGGCTTTATAAATACCCCTTTGGGTATTCGGTGGCATCACAATTATTGAATTGGGAGCAAATTCAATTCTCACATAATTGAATTAAAAATGCCACACAATGAACACAGTGCCGAGAAAAAGGAACATCAGTGGAAGCTTTAGCCCATGTTTGTGCACGGATTGGAGGGTAAACGAAGTCCAATTGTAGTAAAATTTTAGAGGCATTCTCTTGTTATATAGTTTTTCTTATCCAACGGTATCAATTATCCACCGATGAGTTCTAAATCTATTTTTATTTATTTGGTCGGAATCTATTTTACAGTAAAAAATATTCAACATTTCTGTTATTCTGAAAATATTATTCTTAATATTGTTATTTTTTAGGTATGTTTAGAGAGTAACTTGTGTAAACTCATTATTTTGATATAGTGAATATTTGAAATCAAACTTTCGTCCCGTATTTTTCTCTCTTAGAGATTTTTCACGTAAAAATCAATGTCTTACAATTTATTTGATTATTATTTATTATGTTATTGTTGATCTCTTCTAATCACGCTTAAAAGAAGAAAAAAACATTTATTTCGCTACAAGCTATTTTGATTAATTTTTTCCAACGGTTAATTAGTTAAGAAGTTAATAAAGTCGATTGCGGTAAACGCAATTGATATGCAAAAGTGTATAAGAATGAAGTATGCAAAAGTGTATAAGAATGAAGTCTCTGTAATTGTCATGAGAACAACATAGAAACAATATGTAAATGATAAAATGAGAATTCTTTTCTCTTCCATTTAATATTTTTTACTTGCAAAACTGAGAACAACAGAGAAATAATATGTAAATGATAAAATGAGAATTCTTTTCTCTTACGAAACTTTCTTTATGACGAATTAATTTTATCTCTAAATAGATGTATTTTCTCGCTAATACAATTAAAGACAAAAACATGTCTTTACTATTTTTGTTACCATAAGGTCGTCGCAGAAAATGCCTCGTGACGAATTGTATTTTCTCGAAGAAATTGAGAAAGAAAAATAATTGTATATTTTCTGTATATTGAAACTATACAATATATGGCCTATTTATAGGCGAATAGAGATAAACAATAAAGAAAATATAATAAATATAGAGAATAAAATCAAATCAGATCAATCTAATATTCTAACAATCAATCTAATATTCTAACATCTCCCCTCAAACGCGAGATGACGAAGTCAGCTGAAATTTGAAAATTAGAGCATGGAGGCGACCAGGAGGATGAGATTTTGTGAAAAAGTCGACAAGTTGATCTTCAGAAGAGACAGATCAGAGATGTAGGGTGCCATGCTGAAGGTGATGTCGGATGAAGTGACAATCAATTTTAATATGTTTGGTGCACTCATAAAAGATATCATTGCGAGAAATTTGGATGGCGCTCCGATTATCACAATAAAGAGGGGAACTAATTGTCTGAGGAGCACCCATATCTGTCAAAAGCCATCGCAACCATAAAAGTTCAGCTGTAGTATCAGCAAGAGCACGGTACTCAGCCTCAGTGCTAGATCGGGCAACAACAGT
>JAOTRH010020520.1:0-21321 GCA_034768845.1 Heliamphora exappendiculata | reverse complement strand
ATTTTATTAAAAAAAATGAGAAATATTTCAAAATTTAGTTTGAGAAATTTATTATACATATAAATATTTTTTAATTTTATATTCTTAATTTTAAATAAAATAAATAATTTATAAATGAGAAATTGACCCCAAAAAAATCATTAGTGAAAAGCCACTTTAAAGTTTTTATAACAGTTTTTTTCTTTAGTGATTTTTTTAAATTTTAATTAAAATAATTATACTTTTAAATTCATTTTATTACAAAGAAATAAAAATTAAAAAATTTAAACCAATTGAAAAAATAAAAAAAGTAAAAAAAGTTGAAAAAAACAGAAAATAAGAAACAAAATCCCAAACAAAATCCCAAAAGGTGGTCATAGACCGTCTCCTGATTGCTAAGCTTCTTCATAAGGACCAAAAGTGATTCGGTAAAAGTTTCGGTCAATTTATTCGTGATACGTAGCATCACTCCAGAATATATTACAAACAATTTAATTTCTTTTTTTTTTATTCGTAATGTGTTACGATCTGAATCACTTGCATATTCTCAGATGTGAACAGAGAAAATTAATTTATTAAATTATTTGATGAGTAGATTTGGATCAAGTGAGTGTTCTTCATTAGATGAAGCTGCTGATCTTTTGTCGCAGTGCTTGCTGGATTGCGATCTTGTAGGCTCTCTCTGTAAGATGGAAACTGTCCCAAAACACATACTCAGAGGCATTTGGACATGTGTATTTACACAGAAATGCTACTTCTATCAAACCAGTGCCACAGCAACCCTTGTTTCCAACTTTAAATCCTGCCATGGTTATTTTTACCAAAAACATTTAAAAAAAAAAAGAAAAAAAGAAAAGAGATTGGATTATACACTGTTTGCAAAAAAAAAAAAAAGAAGATTTCTGTCGGGGAAAAAGGATTTACGTGGTTCGAATAAAAGCCATATATGTGCAATGATCTAAAAGTATCCAATTTGACAACCAAACTGTGGCAATGATCTAAAAAATAATAGCTTAATTGAGAAAGCCCTTTCATATTTTATTTTTCCATTGACAAATCCCCCTATAGCTATAAATGTAAAATCCAAACACGGCCTTATTAGCAGAGAAAAAAAAACGAAAGAAGAAGAAGAAGAAGAAGATGAAGAAGATTTACCATATTTCTCAGGGTGGCTAAGGAGATCGAGCGGGAAACTGTATGAATCGAAGTAGATAATCTTTGCCTGTGGAAGGTTGCGGTTTAAAGAGTTTAGCTTCGCTGACAGCTTGGAGTTGTATAATTTTGCTGCATCATTGTAAGTTTGTGAACACTCTCTTAGAGGTCCTCCGACCAGAGTTCTCTGAGAAGGAAGACATCCTATTGGGGGGAGACTAAAAACACCAATTCTTCGTGCACCCAATCCGTACAGGTCCTTATTATGATGCAAAAGCAAATTAGATTCTGTTTGATATTGTTTAAATCAGTTTATGAAAAAAAAAATCAATTTAATCTCCCATTAATAAATGCAAACAAACAAATTACATTTTTAACGGTTTATTTTAAATTAAGAATTGCCCATTTTGTTAAACAAAATACAATTTACTCATATTAATATTTGATTAAATTAAATTCTTACATAGATTGTGTGTGTGCGCGCGTGATCTACTTAAATGAGGAGCAGGGGATCTCGCGGGAGAGATTATCTTGCACAATTATAAAGTAGTCTTGAGAGATTTTAAGGGGTAAGGGGGGGGTTTTGAGGGAAAATGTTATTTAGTGAGAAAAAAATAGCACATTTATGTATTAATTGAGTACGAAACATTAACACGTTGATTTGATAATTCTTACCATTGAGGGCTTAGCACCAAAATATTAATTGAAACGCTGACACAAAAGTAATCAGTCCTAGTTTCTAAATAAATCACATTCAAAATAAGAATCACATGGCGAATACTACTCTAGTTTATATCAATGTATGGGATAGTTTTTTTTTCGTATTTTTCGTCAATTTTTTTTGTACTTTTTTGATTTTTTTTTTAAATTTTTTTACTTTTACGCATCATCATGAAAAATAAATCTCAAAATATAACTATTTTGACTAAAATTATAAAAGTTCAATAAAAACAAAAAAAGCCTTACAAAAACTTTAAAGTTGCATTTTTTCGCCTTATCTAAAGTTTTTTTTAAAAAAATATTTGGTAAAAAACTTTCACTTTTTTGATATTTTGTAATAAGAAAAGTCTAAAATATATTTTTGTTTAAATTAATGCAAAAAATTAGCTAAAGGCAAAAAAAATCACATAAAAATTCTCACATGGAGCTTAATACACGGATCCCAAAAGTGGGTGGTGAATAGTGGTGGCTTTTAAAATAATTAGTGTCCGTTGCAGATGTTATGCCTGTGTAATATTAAATTTATTATTAAAAAAATAATAAGTTTAAAAAATTAAATTAAATGCAATATTTAGGAGTAAATTTTGAAAGAAAAGAGTAGTTTGGGAAAAAAATTGAAGCATTTATATGTAATTTTTTTTACCTCAATCTTCTCATACTTATTGAATGAGTAGTTATAAAAACAGACAACAACAGTAAAAATATAGTTTTATAGAGGGTAAATTTAAAATTGTTCTGCTAATTACTCCTCAGATAATAATAATAAGAATTAAACTCTGAGTAGTCAAAATTTAATTCTTAATTAGCTTGTGTTTGGTTTAGCTTCTTTTATTAGCTTTTTAATTTTTAAACTTTTAAAAAAAAAGTAAAATATAAAAAGATGTGAAAAAAGCTAATTGATTATAATAGGAGATTAAACGAAGAAACTTTTAAGCTAAAAATTTTAAAAAGAGCCAACCCAAACATAATTTGCTATTATCTACCTTCCAATAGACGGAGTTAGCATTTTTGAATTTAAAATGATAAAAGTGTGAGTTAATTTTACACTAAAATAATTTATTATTTTTATATTATAGTATGGATAGTACCTGCAGGAAGTTGGAAGCTTTGGCAAGCAGAAAATCAGTGTAAGAAGGAACATCATAGCTCAATCTCCTGATAGGGTTAATAAAGTAAGTGTTTGTCATGTCATTGCTGCCTGCTGCTATTACAAATAAGCTGTTTGCTATAATTGTGGCTGCTCTCTTCTCTCCAACCACTCCTTTCAACTTTTCTTTGTATTCTTTCAACAACTTCAACTGATCTGGTAATGATAGAACAGACTGAAATAGGAAAAAACAAAAGTTAACAAGGAATAATTAGAAATTAATAAAATGTAACATGAAAAGAATAAATGCTAGTACAAATTAAAAAAAGAAGTAATGCTTCGAGTCTGATTGGTAATTAGTTTAAAAATTAGTTTTTTTGTTATTTTTTTTGTTTTTTTAGTTAAAAAAATTAAATTGAGTTTAAAATAGGTTATTTTGTAAGTTAGCATTTAAACTATTTTTTTTAAATGGGTTGATTGGGTAAATAGTTAGCTATTTTTTTATTTTTTTGTTCAAATTTAATAGTATTGGTATTTTATTTAGTTGATTAAAATAATTATATATAATTGGCAGGCAAAATAAGTGATCAAACATGGATATTATTACCTTTTATAATGTAGTAGGAGTTTGAATAAAATAACCTAAAAACTATTGCTTTGATTTGACTTTTTTAGTTTTTTAGCTTTTTATTTTTTATTTTTTGACCAAACGGACTATGGTGGTGTTTGGGATTGCTGAAATTAGTAACTTATAGATTGTAAATTGTATTAGAAGTTGTGAATATTTTGTAAAGATTGTAACTTGCTGTTAAAAACAAAATTATTTTATACTTTATAGTAAAAATTGCGAGTATTTTGTAAATATTGTAATTTGTAGTTGAAATAGAAAATAAAGTAGTTATAACTTGTAGTAGAAGTTGTCGGTGTTTAAAATAGATTTAGTTTATAACTAAAATTAATAATAAAAAATTAAAAACTAATATTACTAACTTTTCCAAATGCCCCCTATGTTAATTTTCACCACTCAATGGCTATCTACCAATAAAATTTACACAAAATTTTAGTTCGAATTCAAAATAATTAATTTAAATTCATTTGAAATGGAGCTCGTAACACAATTAAATTTAAACTATTTATTTCAAATCGTGAATAAATTTCTTAGATAAGTTTTTATGGCACATAAAATTTTTGCTTTTTCTTTAACTTTGTTTCTCTAATTAGGATATTTGTAGCGTACCACAACCAAAGGTGTTAGGGGATCATATCCTGAACCGCCTGAAGCGAAGTTCACCCCAGTTACGAGATCTTTTGGCTGTAGATTCGGGTCAAGATATGCTGGCAACAGCTCTTTAATTCCCAATTCCTCCACTGAAACACCAAAAAAAAAAGACTGTAAAATTATTACCCGTTTGACATAATTGTTTATTTGTTTATTTTATTTAATTTTTATTTTACTAATTTTTTTATTATTTAGTTAAACTATTATATTTTTTTGACTCCTCTCATTTAGATAAGTCATTTTTATCAATATATAAAAAAAAAGTTAACGAAAGACAAAATTAAGCCGAAATAAGTCAATAAATCAAATTTCATATTACTTATTTTTGTATTTAATAATTTTTTTTACTTTTTTGTTTATCTCATTAAGATGTTTGCCAATAGTACTATAAACCCACAAAAACAAATTTAAAAATTTATTCAAAATTTAAAACAAATGATTCAAATTTACTGATAGTGTGACTCATATTTACATCACACAGTTAAATCTAGACCATTCACTGAATAAGTTTGTGAGCTTATTTTTTGGGTTTGTAGCATTTTTGTTAGCCAATTCAAAAAAGCAAACTCAAAAATCTACTTAGAATTTAAAATTAATAATTCAAATTTATTTAGAGTGTGATCCATTAGATCATTCATTTTGAAATTTTAGTATGTTTCCCGGTTTGTTTTCTAAGTTTAATTGTAGAATTTTTGTTAGCCAATAGTATTACAAATCTAGAAAATAAATCCAAAAACTTATCTAAAATTTAAAATGAATTATTCAAATTAGTTTGGAGTGTGATCCACACTGTACCCAGTTGAGTTTAGACCACTTATTTAAAAATTTGATGTTTCTAAATTTGTTTTATAGGTTTGCAGCATTTTAGTTAGTTAGTAATACTACAAATTTAGAAAATAAACTAAAAAATTTACATATAAATCAAAATAAATGATTCAAATTCACTTTACAGCGTGTCACACTTACAAACAGTTGAATTTAGTGTATTTATTTTAAATTCTAAATAAGTTTAAGAAATTTTCTGAATTGTACAATAGTAATACAAGTCTATAAAATAAACTCAAAATTTATCTAGTATTCAAAATAAATTATTCAAATTCACTTAAGCACTGTTCACTTGTTAAGAAAATTATATGAGAAAAGTGATTTAAGAAAAATAAAATAAAGAAAAAATAAAAAAAAAAAAAAATAAGAAAATTAGTTTTCATTACTTATTTAGTTTGCAAAAAAATTAATAAACGAACCTTTGGAGTGTTGTCCACACTACACACTACACAGTTAAATATAAATAATTCATTTTACATTTTGAATAAATTTATGAATTTATTTGCTGAGTTTGTAGCCTTTTTGTTTGTCAATAGTACTACATGTTCATAAAATAAACTTAGAATTTAAAATAAATTCTAAATGCATCAAGAGTGTGGCCCCACACTATACACAATTGAATTTAAACTATTTATTTTGAATTTTAAGTAAGTTTTGGGATTTATTTTTTGAATTTATAATATTTTTATTAGTCAATAATACTATAAAAATCCAAAAAAAAATAATGAAAAAATTATCAAAAATTTAAAATAAACGACCCAAATACATTTAAGAGTATGACGGTGAATCTAGACCATCCATTTTAATTTTCCTTTTCCTATGCATACCAAAAAAGTCTGCGGGAACTTTTCCATTAGAAAATCTACCGGTTGCCTTTCCGCCTTCAAAATCCTTCCCATAAGGAGGAAAGTTAACCTTGATTGTTGTTGGGAGATGATTGTTGTTGCCTGTGTCTACCGTAGAATCTCCGAAAAAGAATACCGCTGGAATCGTCATGTTGGGCGGCAAAGTTATCGCCGTCCGACCAATGTACGGACGGACAAGAAGAAGAAGAAGGACAAAGAGCAAGGTTGTCGCCGAGGAAGAAGACAGTTTCCACGACATTGTGTTTTTTCGAGAAATTCTGTAACACAGCTCCCTCCTCTTTTCAAAGCCAGACAAGAAAAACATTAACTTATAGGCTACATTTGTTTTGATGACGGACTGAAGAGGAAATAATTGTACTAAAAGAGAAAATAGTTGTATTGAAAGAGATATATAAGGATCCTGTTTGGATAAATAATTTATTAGTTTATTTAATTTATAAGACAAAAAATAAGTCACGTCGTTTGGTGGAGCAAATAAATCAAAAACAAACAAATAAATAAATAAGTCAATAAACCAACTAAGTCAAAAATAAACCAAATGAAGTGACTTATTTAAGCAAATAAGTCAAAATAAGCTAAACTTTACCATAATGAAGTGACTTATTTAATAAAAAAATAAGTCAATAAACAAATAAGCCACCGGCCACTCAAATGAAATGGCTTATTTATTTTTTAGCTTATTTGCTAATAAGCAAATAAGCTAATAAGCTACTTAATTACTAATAAGCATATGAGCCAATAAGCAATTTATCAAAACGGGACCAAGATCTATATTTTAAAATTTTGTCGCCCTTAATTATTAGTTCCATGTTTGATTCACCGATGAGTCAACAATAGCCTGTGCAAAAAACCCGATGAAACCAACCCAAGTCTACTTTAAAAAAAAATAAAACTAACATTTAAATGTATTACCCTATAAAGATTACAAAAAAGTGATTGATCTCTTCAAATAATCTAAAACAAAATTTTGGTTTTGAAAAAGAAGTTTGAATGTGATATTTTTATTAAAATCAAAATGGTTCGTGGCACACGTTATACGTGTACAATATTTAATTTATTATAAAGTATTAAATAGAGAAAGAAATTAAATTAAATACAATATTTAAAGGTAGGATTTAAAAGAGATTAGGAGCTTGGAGAAAAAATTGAAGCAATTAAATGCAATCTTTTTTTTTACTTTAATGTTTTTATAATAAAAGTATAAATATAGTTGCTTTAAAAGACAATTTTGAAATGATAATAGCACTTTAATTTGGTGTTTATAATAAATTAACTGGTATTTTATATAATAGTACAGATATTTAGGGATGAGAGTTTGTCTAAATAGATCCTGACCATGCATGACTGGTCCATCCTGAAGCGATTTTACTTTTATTTATTATTTTGTATTTATTTATCCCCATTCACTAAATACTATCTTTCACATACTTATCATCCCATGCTCCCACTAGTAAATATTGATAAGATATCACATAACATTACTAGTTATGTCAATTGATTCATTGAATAATATAGTAGAATTTTTAAATTCAGTCAATTTAATTGCAATTGTTTGACTATTAGTTAAATATAGTAAATTATTAAATATTATTTAAGAAGGATTTTAAATATTCACATAAAATAAAGTAAATAATTAAATTTATTTTTAACTGGAAATAATCTTTAATAAAAGGAAAGTATCCTTTATTTACATAAAAGCGCTCAAAAAATTCATACTTGAATGTCTAAATTAAGGGACTCTATCCAATCTAAGCGATGAAATCGATTTGTGGAGGAAGAAAATCTCTTTTTAAGTAACATTATTAAATGTCTTTTATTTGTTAAAAAAATAAAATTAATATTCAAATTTATATAACCAATTAAGTATTTTTGAAAAAGTGTAGGTCTAGTTGGGTATTTGGCAGTGCCCTTAGGGCATGTTTGAATATAAAATTAAATATAGGATGAGATTATTTAAAAATAGTCATATATAATGCTATATTTGAGAATATTTGGTGGGAGTTAAAAAATACTTAATCAATTTAACACCCACTGGTGGGACTATTCCAATCCCACAAGGGAGGTAGATTGATTAGTCCCAAAATTATTTTGAGCATTTTTATACATAAAAAAAATTTATTTTCACTAAGATTATATCAAACTAAACAATATGCTATTTATCCTCCAATTTACTCTCAATCAAATATTATTTCGTACAAAAACTATTAAACTAATAATTCAATTCATAATAATTCAGGCACTAATAATCTGAATACATTAATTATCCAATAAAAATAGTCATTTATCAAAGAGCCCTTATATTCTTATTTTTCTAATTTTTATACATTTTGTCAACTGAATATTTTAGTAAAGTTTTTAAATTCTACCAATTCATTACTCAATTTTTAACCAATCAATTAAATATAGTAAATTCTTAAATACTATTTAACGAAGATTTAAAATGTTAGGAGGTAGAAAAGAAAGTCATTTTTATATAAATAAGGAGTAATTTTCTTTTATGTAAATAAGATATTCTTTCCTTTTATAAAAGATTATTTTTAGTTAAAAAATATTTTCTCTTTTAAATAGCATCAATCAATGACTTATTAATAATTCAAAAATAGTGTACGTCTCGTTGGGTTTTTGGCAGTGCCCCCATTGGCTCTCCGGCAAAACAAATGTGGAATTAATAATTTAGTGAGACAAATTTTTAAAAGGATAATTAATTATTAGTTCTATTTTAGAAATTTATTTTGAGATAGATTTTTATCACTAATTGAATAATTCAATAGATTCTGTTAATTTTAAATATTATCAAAATAATAAATATATATACTCTTTATACATGCAACATGTTACGTGCGCATTTAGACTATATATATATTTTATGTGATTTTAATTTTCGAATAATTATTATTTACGCAAATATATTCCTACTATATTACAAGATATTACCATTTACATCATTATCTACTTCATAACGATGAGAACATTTTATTTCCTAATTAACGCAAATTTTAATTCACATTATTAACGTGAATTTTAGTTCACAATTCTTATTATGCAATGCATTTAGTGTCTTGATTATGTTACAATGTTATGAGTGTAAGCTACTCGGTTAAATGAGAAATAATTTTTTATTTTGTTTAATATCTCATTATTATTTGCATTTTATCATTGTAAATATTTTTTGATATTTCATTTAAATTAATGTAAACATTTTAACAGTTGAAACATTAATGGTGAAATTTTAGATTATTAATGCGAGTTTTTATTCTCAGTTCTCATTATGTAATGCACTTATTATTTTTACCATGGTACAATATTTTGTGTATTAGAAGCATGATAGTAATAAGAAATGAGTTTCTCATTTTGAAACATTTTTAATAATGAAAAATAAGTTTCATCTTTGCAACCTTCTGAATTTGAATATTTATGTCCGAATTCTCTCAAATTCAACCGCAATACTAACAATACAGTATTAATGTGAATTTAAGTTTTTAATTTTTATTATGTAACACACTTAGTAGTTTTATCATATTACAATGTTTTGTATATTGAATACCTAATGTAATAGGAATAGGCTTTTCATTTTATAACTTGATAACATTATTTTTTATTTAATGTAACACGCTAATATTAGCTATTGAATGAGCTACTTCCCCCTTTCCCAACCTCACAAAACCCTAGCTTGGGAATTAACGAATTATGTCAGTACACTATTTTTGGTTGTCCATCGCTATTGTGACCATTTTTTTGTTGTTTTATGTTTGTGATTCTTGCATGGTATTTCAAGCATTATATTTTGTGTGATGTCAATAGAAAAAATTATAAGATTGGTACAGGTTTTATAAATGATGAGCTTTAATAAGTTCAATATGCAGATTTTACATCTTACCGCTGGGGCGCATTGGCGCTGGTGCACATAGACAGTTTTTAACTGTGATTAATTGTTAATCAAATATCGGGAGTACTAAATTATTTATGACAGTTTTTTTTAAAAGTTTATAGCACACACAAAAAGCGTGATAGATATTGTAAAACAGTGATTAACAGTAGTCTTCAATCATGTTTTTCATTATTTTTAATCACATTTTTACAGTTTTTAATTATAAAATGTGGTTAATAATGCAAAAATTAATATGTTAAAGCCTTAACAATCACATTAATTCTATTTTTAATCTCAATTTTTTATGTTTTTAATCACCAACTAAAAAGATGATCAAAAGTCAGAACTTTAAATCAAACTCGCATACACCATGGTCGAAAAAGCATGATTGTAACTTTATAATCACGATTATAACCCGTGATGTTTAAACTGTTTCCTAGTAGTGACATTAAACATGTACTATGGCTCAATTATCAATTATGAGGAGTCATAGAAAGAACAGATTCAAAATCACAATCAATTCATTTTTCAAATCCTGTTGTAGCTGCACGAGCCCTTCCCACGTACCACAAATGATCTACGACTAAAAAAAAATGCTACAACAAAATGAGAGGTACGCTAACCAACTTTTAGGAGAGGCAGAATTGACTGATGGATCTATCTAGTTACACCTCCAGAATAAAAAGGGTAATCTCGTAATTCTTAATATGTGAAGATGCATTATTAGGTTTTTCATTTTTTTACTAGAATCTCTAAATATATGCTACTTTTAGCCATCACTGGCATCGCTTGTCATCTCTCGTTTTTTTTTTTCTTTATATGCTTTTACATTCAACATTTATATGCTATTGTTTAAAAAAAAAAAAAATCAAACCGGCATTTTTTAATGTATACTTATTTTTTACACAAATTTTTTAAAAAATATATACCATTTTGATCCTTAAGTTTAAAAAATTAGATGTAATCGCAGCAATAGTGGAATTTATCTTTTGCAAAATTTCATGACCAGTGAGATTTTTACTCACAGTGAAGTTTATTGGCACTAAGATTTTACTAATGGCAAAATTTATTTGTTCTATTTCATAAAGAATTTGGTATCCATCATCAATCATAGATCTCGACAAAAGCATCTCAAAAAAGTCAATTTCATATAAAATGGGGACTTGTAAAGTAAAAATCATAATATTTTAAAATTTGCAGTTATGAAATTAAATAGCAAGGCCTTGCAATTTGGGCAAAGGGTTGTTCATTAGGCGCGCATGAACTGATTGAGGAGAAAAAAGATTAGGAGTTGTCCTTAGAATTCATATATATTGAAAGGTGTTATGATGCGAATTACTTGCATCTTCAATTCATATGGGAATTGGGAATATAATTTACTGAATCATTTCATGAGTAGATTTAGATCAACAAGGTGATCAATGTCCTTAAATGAAGCTGGTGATATATTTTTCCAGGGTTTGATGGACCATGATCCTATATGCTCTCTCTGTAAGATGGAAACTGTCCCAGAACACATACTCAGACACATTAGCACAGGTGAATGAACACAGAAATGCTGCCTCTAACACACCAGTGCCACAGCAACCCCTGTTTCCAACTTCAAATCCTGCCATGGCAAATCAAATACACAAAAATAAAAAACCCCAGTTACATGAAGAACATTGTAGTCAATGCCCTCTCTATTTTTTGTTATTGTTGATATTTTTTGTTATTGTTGATATTTTAGGGTGTTCGGACCAACTTAAACACATTTTTATTATTAATTTTACTGTTTACTGGTGGGAATCTAATTAAAACCGAGACAAAGTCTTAATATTATTTTCTAATTTGGGATCCAAATACGGCCTTATTTGCAGAGAAAAGATGATTTACCATATCTTTTAGGGTTGTGGATGAGATCGAGAGGGAGATTGTACGCATCGATGTAAACCATCCTCGCATGGGGAAGGTTGCGGTTAAAAGAGTTTAGCTTCGCTGACAGCTTTGAGTTGAACAAGCTTGCTGCTTCGTTGTAATTTTCTGCGCAGTTTCTGTGAAGTCCCCCTGCCAAAGTTCTCTGCGATGGCACACATCCTACTGGCGGGACACCGAAAACACCAATTCTCCGTGCACCCAGTCCGTATAAGTCCTTCATTATCATCCAAAAAAGCTCTGCAATTTATTCTGTTTGGTACCGTTTTCATTTTTCGTTTTCGTTTTTGCGTTTGTTTTTCTTTTTCTTTTTTAATAAATAAAACGAAAATTATTTTCAACAATATTTTATAAAGAGAACCCACAATTGATAACTTTTTTTATATGATTTTTTCATCTTTTAGTGAAATTTTTTTCCGTTAATTCATATAATCCTATTTTTAGATTACTGTCGTTACAAAAAAAACTATTAAAGTAAAAAAAAATTTGATCAAAAAATTAAAAAAATTAATATAAGACGAAAAAATTACTTCAAAGCTTTTATGTAATTTTTTTTATTTTTAGTAAAAAAATTTAAACTTTTTTTTCAAAACAATTATGCTTTTAGATTTGCTTTATAATCCAGAAAATTAAAAAATTAACTCTAAAATTCAAAAAAATTCATAAAAAATAAAAAAAAACTACAAAAATGTTAGTAAAAAAGATAAACCAAAAGAGCTGACTTGTCATTGGACCTGTCTAGCCTATTCAATTTTGGGCCAAAATAGGCAATTTTGATTAATTAAAATATTTATTTTATTTTTTTTAATTATTTATACAAAAAATTACATTAATCTGATATTGTTAAGTATATGAATAAATTATATTTTTATTAATATAAATAAATAGTATTTTAATTTCTTTTAATATAAATATAATTTGTTCAAATATTTAATAATATTATATTAATATAAATTTTTAAATAAATAATTTATATAATAAATATAATAAAATAAACCATTTAATTTATCAAATAAAATAACAAAAATGAGCCTATGCCACAATGAGGGCATGACAGAAGAGACAAAAAAAAATAATTGTAAATAGAGATCCCGTGCTAGATTCTCGTGTCTAATTCACGAGTACGGCTTTCCAGTTGGACATTTGAATTATTCTATGCCGTAAAGCATTTTGAATAATTTATTTTTAAAAAAATTAATTTAATTAAATATTAATACTTAGATAATCCAAAAATGTTAATACTTAATAAAACGGTCAATTTGCATTCAAAAATGTATCAATCATTTATTTTTTTAAAATAAAAAATATATGATCTTATTGACGTGCCTATCAATTTTCAATCTGTTTAATTTTTTACACGAATTTATGTTTTAAAAACTGTACAATATCTTGAGAGTACCTAATAATTTTATTCAAAAGCCGACTGCTCAATAATTTGCCATCTTTGCTAACTTAATTATAAATTAAAATTTTTATTTTAAGTCATTTTAAATTAATTAAATAAATAAAAAATCCGTTTCATTAATTTTTTAGGGTTGACTTAAAGGCTAAAACTTATTTATCTTAAAATGACTTTAAATAAAAGATAATAAAAAATTAAATTCAAAAAATTTTAAGTTAGAAATAAATTGTCATAATTCTTTTATTTTATTTTCACATAACTTTATGTTTAATATAGATTTTTTATGATAAATCTCGTTACACAACTTTATGTTCAATATAAATCTTTTATAATAGATCTCGACGAGTAAATTTAAAAAATATAATTTTTAAAAAAAAACAAATTTAAATGTTTTAAAATATAAAAAAATACTTTTAAGTTAATAAATAAATAAAAAAAACTAAAACCCAATAAGTAAAAAAGGACAAAAAAAAAAAACGAAGTCACCAAGAAAAAAAAGTATGATTTTTGGAGTTTCAACTCAAAAAACTCTTTAAATAATTTTGACTTTAAACTGAGAATCAAACCAAAAAATAGCGTGGGATAAGATTAAATTAAATAAAAAATTAGTTTTAAGTTTTTAAAATAATGATATTTTTATTTTTTAGTCATCAATAAAATTTTTAACACGCGAGATTCAGTTTTAATGTACAAGATCCAATTAGATCCTAGAATTGATAAATTTATTTGTGTATTTTTAAAATATGTATAAAGTATACAGATAAATTTATTTGTTTTGCATAAATAAATATACAGATAAATTTATCTGTGTGCTTTATATATATTTTAGAAAGGTACACAGATAAATTTATTCATCTTGTATAAATAAGCATATAGATGAATTCATCTGTGTGTTTATACGTGTTTTGAAAAAACACGTTGTTATTCATACAGATAAATTTATCTGTCTGCTTATGCATACAAGATAGATAAATTTATATATGTACTTGATACATATTTTGATAATACATAAATAAATTTATCTGTATGTATTAAATATAAAAAATTTTATTTGTGTTAAATTCATCTGTGTTGTAGACAATTGAATCTCGCACCTTAAAAATTTTATTAGTAAATTCTTCGCGTTAAAATTTATTTTTTTTAAATTTGTGCTCAAATCTCCTAAATTAAATTATTTACCTGCACGAAATTGGAAGCGGAAGCAAGCATTAGATCGGTGTAAGAAGGAACATCATAGTGCAATCTCCTGAGAGGGTTATTAAAGTAGGTGTTTGTGACGTCATTGCTGCCTGCCACTATTACAAATAAGCTGTTGGCTAAAATTGTGGCTTTTCTCTTCTCTCCAACCACTCCTCTCAACTTTACCATGTACTCTTTGAACAATTCCAACTGAGCTGGCAATGATATAACTGACTGATATTTATTTAGAGTAGAAGAAAAAAAAATAAAAAAATAAAAAAATGAAAAAAGAAAATAAATAAATACCAAGAAGTAATTAGAAATAAGAAAATAATCATCACTGTTCAATAAACGATAAATAATAAATTTATAATACATAAATATCTATACAAGTATATATGAAAGCAGTGGTTAGCATGACTTTTAAAAATAAATTAAAGATAACATAAATGAATAAATGTCACCACTCGCTATATAAAGATAAATTAGTCTACTTTAACAAAAGAAAAAAAATTAATTTTTTATTCAATTAACTAATTTCAAAATAAGCAACTTAAAAGCTAATTTATTTGAATTTCTTTGAGCTCCATTTAACTTTTGTTACTAAATACGAAAAAAGAAACTAATTTTTAAGTTAAGGCGCCAATCATATTCTAAGGGCTCGTTAGATAACCGGTATGAATTTGGTGGAATTAGTAGTGAGGTGAAATTAATAATGAGGTGAGATTAATTTTTTTGTGTTTGAATTGAATAGGATTAAATAACAGATTAGATAAACTCATATTTGATTTGGATAGAATTGAATAACGTTTAATAGTATTATAATAGTTAATTTTTAATATTACTCTTGTATTAAGTTAATTTATTTTAAAATTAACTTAAATAAATTAATAAGTTAAATTTTATATTATTTATTTTAATATTTTGATATTTTTTTATTATTTTTAAAAAATTTTAAATTTACTCCTTAATCTAATCTTTCCTAATTTCACACCTTCTCACTAAGTTATTTCTCATTTGACGGACAAACAATTCGTCTGGATAACTAGTTCGAAAATTTTTTTATACAAATAAATATCAAATTGAATTATACTTTAATTTAATAATTCAGACGAATTATTAATTCATCGATTTAAACTATATTCTAACTTAATAATTCGAACAAATTATTAATCCGTCGAAACAAGCGCGGCCTAAATCAGCATCAAAACGACATATATTTTATTAGCAGTGGAAGAGCGTACAAATCAAACAGAAAAATGCCTACCGCAAGGTCAGATGTTAGGGGATCAAATCCTGCACCACCCGAGGCAAAGTTCACCCCAGTTGTAAGATCTTCCGGTTGCAGATTCGGGTCAAGATACGCCGGCAATAGCTCTTTTATTCCCAACTCCTCCACTGAAATTAATTTCACAAAATGCCGATCAAAATTATGTTTCCATGAGAGAAAGCAAAAGCGAGAGTAAAAATGACAATGGGAATGGGACGGCCGGCAGAGACGGAATGTAATTTGTTCTCATTTTTTATTTTATCGTGTGAAAACAAGAATAATATATTAGAAATCTTCCTTTCCCATACATACCAAAGAAGTCTGAGGGAACTTTTCCATTAGAAAATCTTCCGGTTGGTTTTCCGCCGAGAAAATCCTTCCCGTAAGGAGGATAGTTGACCTTGAATATTGTATCGAGATTGTTGTTGTTGCCAGTGTCAACTATCGAATCTCCGAACATAATCACCGCCGGAATCGTGACGTTGTGCGGCAATCTTATCGCCGCCGCCGTCCGGGCAATGCACGGATGTTGAAGGAGGAGGAGGAGGAGGAGGCGGAGGAGGATAAAGAGCGAGGTTGTCGCCGAGGAAGAAGATGGTTTCCACGACAAGCACCGGAAGAACTGCATTCTGCTTTCTTTGTAAATTTTTGCAGGTTTAAGATAAGACACTGGCTGGCGATGTGGCTATGCTTTTAAAGAGGGAGAAAACAAAAAGTAAACAGGTAAACAGACAACATCAATGATAGAAATTGAACGTCATAAATTCATTTGCATTTAAATTTACAATATTTATTAATTTTTAATATAAATAAATAATTTTTTTTTATTGAAACAGGCACAACCAGAGAAAAAGAGAGGGGGAGAGGAGATAGGAGGACTCGAATTGCAGACCACCTTAGTGAGAATCATTATGAGAATGCATAAAACTACTGAATTACTAAGATTTCTCGTAAATAAATAGTTAAAATTATTTTTTTGTGTTTTCTATAATTAATTATATATGTACAAAATATTTTTCAAAATAAATACTTATATGTGATTGAGCTGCTTTGAATTGCTTTTCTTTCACACACACACACATATATATATATATATATATATATATCACTATTATAATGAAAATTCAAATATTTAGTTTTTTTTAAGCCAATCAAATATTTTATTTTCCAAATATGCCTATGAGATAGTTTGAATTTTAAATTTTTTAAATTTATAGAAGTTGTTTCATAATTACCCACTCTTTTTCCTTTTTATTTTTTTTATTTTGAAATTGTATTACTTGAATTCTCATAATTTATAACTAACTCTTTATTTTTACAATATATTATTTTTTATACTTTAACTTAATTCGAGTTGTACACACATTGTATGTGTCCAAATACTAATACATATATATGTTTCAAGTGACGCATTTAGGTACACTTTCAAATCTTTGAGAGACTAACATCATGAATGGTAACTTAATTTTAAGTCAAGTTTTTTATTTAAAATCATTTTAAATTTAAAAAGTCAAAAGTTATGAGATAACTTTAAGTCAAATGCTTAAACTTGCTTCAAGTCAAAAGACAAGATTTTGCTTAAAGTTGTTATAAATTTTAAGATAATTTTATAGTCAATATGGTTCTTATTTAATAGATTTTGACGAGTACATTTTAAATTTGTAATTTTTATAAAAAAAATAGATTTGTATAATAAAATATATGATATTTTTAAAAAAATTATGTAAAAAGCAGAGAAGCTAAAAGTTTTTGAGTTGAAAAATAAAACTTTTTATCTTTTTGTGTTTTAAGTAAAAAAGCAAAATCTGAGATTCAAACTGGTTTAAAGTCAATTGTCAAACGAGACCTAATTTTAATATTCATTAATGGGCCCAATTACACATTAGACAAAGGCTTTTGCGGTTAATTTGATTTTAAGCTAGACTTTTTGTTTAAAATCGCTATTTAAAGTTATTTTAAATTAAATAAGCAAAAAATTTAGAATAATTTAGCAATAAGTCCCAAATGAGGTTTCATTGTATTTATAGGTCCTACAAATAAAATAACTTAATGAGAAGTCTGATTTTAGTATTTTTTCTCAAAATATTCTCGTTCTCAACATTGTGCTTATTAGAACATTTCTTTCAACAGCTCCAAAAACCCAGGTTTAGTTTTTTCATCCGATTCAAATTTGATCGTGGGTATATTGCATTGCGAATTCGTGCGAAAAATTAAAAAAAAATCAAGCAATAGATGGAAAGTCAAACAAATGAGAACTTTGAAAATAAAACGAGAAACTTGATATTGGTGTTGCAATTAATATACTGGTGTTGTACCATTTTAAACAAAAAAAATACAAAAAATAATACAACAAAAATGAACTATATTGTATCATTTTACTATTTGGATATAATGCATTGAACGTCGAAGAATGTCCAGAAAATGATACAACAAAAATGAGACTATGTTGTATAATTTTGAATCTAAAAGATACAAAAAATAATACAACAAAAATAAGACTAAGTTGTATCATTTTACTTCTTAGATATAATGCATTGAACGTAAGAGAACGCCCAGAAAATGATACAACAAAAATAAGTCTATGCTGTATCAGTTTGAACCCAAAAAATGCAAAAAATGAGAATCACGGACTTTTTTACTCCTTCAATATAATGCATTAAACGTAGAAGAACGTCCAAAAAAATTAATGATACAACAAAAATGAGACTATGTGTATGATTTTGAACCAAAAATCAGTTGCGAAGCTGATGATTTCAGATGGTGGGAATTTCAAAACGGTGGGTAAAGAACTCCAGAACAATGAGCAAAAAACTCCAGAACCGTCAATGATTTTAGACGGTGGACAAAATTAGAGTACCAAAATAATTTTGAATCAGCTACTAAACAACTTCGAATATGGAGTACACAACTTCGAATCACCTACTTAACTAATTCTATAAATGTTGGTAAGATATTTTGAAAAAAAAAATCTGATAATCCTTCCATTTAAATTATAAAATTAATTAAAATTAACAAATGGTATAAAAGTTCAAAATTTGCTGAAAAATCTAAAAAAAAGAATTTATGAAATATATAACTTTTGAATTGGATATATTCTCAAATATCTTTTTAAAGTATGACTCATTCCCAATTTGTGCAAAAATTTATTTGTTGAATATACGTGTAATTTTAAGTCAAAAGGTAATAAACTAACAAGCTTAGCTTAAATTTGTTTCGAGTCAAAAGAGCTTTTAAGTCAAAAAAAATTATTTCAATTATTTTAAATTTTTTTATATAATTTTATATTTAATATAGATGTTGTTTGATAAATTTTGACGAATAAATTTTAAAAATATAATTTTTATAAAAAATAATTGTGCATAATAAAAGTTATGATATTTATAAATATATATATATATAATTATAATTATTTGTTTTTCTAAAAAAAAGTACAAAGGCTAAAAGGCTCCAAAGTTTTTGGATTTTTAATGGAGACTTTTTGATTTTTTTTAATTTTAAGTCAAAAGGTATAAAATTTAAATTTAAGTTCTTTGCCAAATGAAATCTAAATGATTGTGTCATTTTTCATCCAAATTAGCGATAGAGTGAAGTATATTTTTAAAACAAAAATACCTTTATAAAATTATTAAACTCTCTAAAGTGTGCTCTGAGATTTTTTTTGATTTATTGGTTTATTTTTCATTTTTTTATATTTTGATCCAAAATTTTGTTTTTTTTTACTTATCTCATTGAAATGAATCGAAAAATATGTAATAATTTAATTAAATAATAATAAAAAATAAAATAATAAAATAAAATGATTGAATTCAAACTGTTCTTTTTAACTCGTGAGAAATTTTTAAATTTATTTTGTAGAATTTTTGCTTTATCATTTGTTTTAAGTTATTGACTGGGTAAACGAGTATATATGCAACTTTACATGTGGACCATACGATTGTGTGTTTTTTTTTTTGGTTGTTCATGTGATTTTTAATCTGAAAAAAAAAGGTTCGTGGCCTGTTTGATTGTTCCACTAGTCCAAATGATATTTGGGACTAGAAATTAAATTGTTCTCAATTATAATTAGGAGTGTTTAAAAAATCGTTGAAACTATTAAATTAGTTCGGATTGATTCAAATTGTATGATTTGGTTTGATTTTTTTGATGAACGATTTGATTTCGATTTCAAATAATTAGGAACTATTCTTTATGGATGATTCGGTTCACGGATTAAGTTTTAAAAAAGTATTTGAAACTGAATCGATTCGTCACTTATTAATACTATTTATATTATTAATATAATTTATATTATATATTATACATAAATAAAAAATCTAAAAATACTTATAATTTTATTTTACATATTCTTTTTTTATTTCTTCATTTTTATTATTTAATTTTTCTTAATTTTCTCATAACATCGTAATTTTGGGTATTTGGCATTGTTGAAATTAGTAACTTACAGATTGTAGTTTGTACTATAAGTTGTGAGTGTTTAATAAATATGTTAGTTTGTATTTGAAATTGAAGAAAAAATAATTATAATTTGTAGCAAAAATTGAGTGTTTAAAAAATATTATTACTTATTGTTAAAACTAGTAACTAAAAGCTATAATTTGACCTAAGAAATTTGGCCAAACACTCTATTATATAATTCATAAATTATTGGTAATAAATAAAAAGATAATAAAATATAATTCTTAAATTTTATAAACGAGAAATCTCTTTTCGTAAGATTATGAAACACGTAATAGAATAAAATGTAAAGTAAAATAATATAAATAAAAAAATAAAAATTTAATTAAAAAATTAAAAAATAAATGTATAATTCGTTTAGCATAAAATAAACAACAAATGCTTATTGTTAGAATCGCGATTTCAAATTAAAACTGAACCGTTATTTATTAATTCGATTTGATTCAGTTTCATAATACTTACAGTTTAATTCAACTCTTAAGCTCTTAAAATTGTTCAAAATAATTAAATTTTTAATTTAACTCAAAATCAAATTATTTTATCTTTTTGTTCGAAGTTCTATCACAGTCTCTACTAGCCTTAACTTCTTGGCATGATTCAGCCTCGCATCAGAAGTTGCAATAACTTCCAAGGAGGCGCCACTTGAGAAGAAACTAAGCCTGTGTTTGGATAAATTTTTTTTAGTAATTTTTTGATGTCTTGATTTTTTTTTGTAAAAAAATAAATATCAAATTATGTAAAAAAAAATAAAAAAAGACCTAATAAATCAAATTAGTTGACCTTTTTTTGATATTCAAGTCAAAAAATTTTAAAAATAAGCTAACCAAAACACAGGCTAATGTTAAAGTTATTTAGGTTTGTTTTGAGGTATAAAAAGTTTGAACTAGATTAATAATTTGAACTAATTTTGTATTTTATGTTTATTTATATTTTTAGCATTTGAATTAATCGTTCCATTAAATACTCAATCCCATGTATAAAGGATAAGTGTAAGGTGGAGGAAGGGGATGAGATAGAGGGAAAAGGGATCAGATGAGATTTTGTTTCGTAACATTTAAGATTTTTTAAAATGGTTTTTAATTAATTTTTTTTATATTTTTATTTGCATTTTTAAAAATTGAGTGTCTATGAGATAGTTATTAATAAATTTTTTTAATTTTAAATTTTTAACTTTTTAATTTTCACTTTTACTTTATTTATATTTTTTGTTCTACTTGTTGGGAGAATTTTCAACGCCGACATAAAATACATGTTCAGGGATCCAGAAAATACATCTTTATTAAGCTTTCAACAAATTACATAAATCTGAAATTTACAGAGAATGA
>JAOTRH010020509.1:0-22162 GCA_034768845.1 Heliamphora exappendiculata | reverse complement strand
AATGACTATGAAATCTCCTCCAATAAAGCATCAAGATGATGCCCACTTTACCGATTACTCTGAGTTAAAGCCAAAATGATTGATTTAAGCCCTAAATGGCTATGGCAGTAAGAGAAAGAGAAAAAGATTTTACCGATGACTGTGAAATCAAAGGGGAGAGTTACTGTGAGAGTGGTGGCAAACGACGGTGGCAATCAGTGGGACGGTGGTGTGAGAGGCGGTGGTGAGCGGCAATATTGGCGTGAGCAACGACGAGAATCGGCGGTGGTGTGAGCGACGATGGCAATCGGCGGAGGTGCGAGCGATGGATTGAGAAGCTTGAGACTATAGAGAAGATGAGAGGCAAAGAGCGCTAGGGCTAGCTTGAGATGAGAATTGTGTTCGTGTGAGAGAGAGAAGGGCTTATGCTTAATCTTAGTATGTGAGAAGAGAATCGTGATCGAGAGGGAAGCGGTGAATCATGTTCGTGTGCGAGAGGGAAGGGTAACCTCAGTATGTGTGGAATACGGAGTCTAGATGTATCGGGGAGTGGGATACGAAATTTTTTTTCTCACATATTTGTAATCTCGGTTATAAAAACAACTGAGATTAAAAAATTAATTTATTATTTTATATTTTTAATAAGTGAGATTAAAAATACATATAATCTCAGTTTATTTGATAAACTAAGATTAAAAATTTTTCTTATTTTTTTAATCCCGCTTTAAATAGAAACTGAGATCTTTTAATTTTTTAAGCGAGGTCTTTATCTATTATTGTAGTAGTGAGACTTGGAGTCATAAAAAAAAGATTAATCAATTCCAAAAATATTTAGCTTCAAAGTTAGCTAAAACTCGTGTTCAAACTTGTTCAAAACCTTCTTATTTTTCAACACATGTATCTTTAATTGACGAGAATCATAAGCTATTATTTTATCATGTTGCATAAGCACATAACGCAAACCTTAGTAAGATGCATCACTATAAATCACAAAAATTATTGCCCTTAGTCAACAATGCAAGAATTGGAGCTGAAGTAAAACCTTAACTTGAGCTACTGAAAACTATTTTCACAATCGTCAATCACTGATGGCAAACGTGGCCAATCAATAATATATACCTTAGTCACTGATGGTAGAGTACGTAGCCAATCAATAATAACATTTGGTTCTGCTATTATGCCTATGCTCGCCAAATGGATTTTCTATACCTTACTGCTATCCAATGACTTTCTCTCCTTATTGATCACATGCCCAAAGAATAATACATTGTCTAACCAAAACTCATATTTCCCAAGCTTAGCATATAACCTCTTCTCTCTAAGATCATGCTCCTCTTTACTTTGAAAATATATCAAAATCATCGATGAACATCCCTACAAAATAATCTAATTGAGGTTTAAATACTCTATTCATTAAGTCTATAAATGTTGCTTGTGCATTAGTCACATCAAACGACATCACTATAAACTCACAGTGGCCATAATGTACGAGTCTTGAAACTTATTTTCAAATTGTCTTCCTCCCTAACCTTTGGTTGTTGGTAACCAAACCTCAAATCGATATTTGAAAACACCCGTGCCCCTTGCAATTGATTGAAAAAATTATCTATACTCAACAACTAATATCTATTTTCGATAATGAATTTGTTGAACTCTCAATTATTGATACATAATTGCATATAACCATTTTTATTTTTTACAAATAAAACTAGAGCTCCCTAGGGTGAAAAATTAGGTTTAAAAAATCCTTATCCAAGAGCTCTTGCAATTGCACTTACAATTCTCTCAGTCCCATGGGTGCCATCCTATACAGTGCCTTAGAGATGGGTGCATGCATAAGATTTATCATAAACTCGTTCTCACGATCAAGAAGGACTACTAGGTAAATCCTATGAGAAAACATTGAGAAACTCCCTTACAATAGAAAACTCATCTAATTTCATCTTCAGCATCTCTTGACTTGCTATACAAGCCAAATAACATTTACAACCCTTCCTCAACATCAAAATCATAAATTGCTAAAATGATTAGATCTATCAAAAGAATTCTACTATTAAATTTTACTATATAAGATCGGCACGCCTCACTCAATAGCATTGTTTCCCTAGTAGAAGTAGTCATAGAAAGGGAAACATCCAAGTGCTATAAGGTAATAATAAGCGACATAAGAACTCGGGTGAAACAAAAGAATGTATGGATCCAGAATCTATATCTGTTCTAGTAAAAATAGATGGTATGACGATATTACTTTGCACCGCAGATGATGAAGCCACTACCTCTTCACGAGTAAGCGCATGTATATATCCCTGAGTCACATACCATGAGTAGTTGAAGTCTGACTCTATGCCTTGTTATGAATAGTCTGGATATAATCTCTTTGACGAGTATGCTGGCGTGGAACTAGTTCACTATTATGTAAAAATGACCTCTGACTACAATTGTTGCATCTGTTGCTCTCTAGCTCCCTCTGCTCCATGATAAGTAGATAAGTATCTAGGTTGTCCATAACTAATACATATTCGAGGTGTATCATCACAACAATATCCACAAAAATGAAATTGTCCACATCAATTACACGGGTTCCATGTATGTTGTTTGGTATCCTTCTTGATCTATTATGTAAAAATGACCTCTGACTACAATTGTTGCATCTGTTGCTCTCTAGCTCCCTCTGCTCCATGATGAGTAGATAAGTATCTAGGTTGTCCATAACTAATACATATTCGAGGTGTATCATCACAACAATATCCACAAAAATGAAATTGTCCACATCAATTACACGGGTTCCATGTATGTTGTTTGGTATCCTTCTTGATCTACATCTGAATATACATTTTCTTAGTAGGATTACCACCTCCGCTATTATTTCTCATATATCGTGACTCCCTAAATCTCTTTTATGCATCGACCAAGCTCTTTTATATTAAAAGATCCTTAGTTATAAATTTAGATAATATTTTAGCCTCAAATAATGTAACCCTACTGCGGCTAGTTGTAGTCCTTTCTCAAATAATACTTTTTTTGCCTCCTTAATAACATGATGCAATGTAATTAAACCCGGACAACTTTGTAAACTTTGCCTCATATTCTGCCACTAACATACCCCTCTATTATAGTGTTAACTCAACATATTTTTGTTCCTTAATATCCATTAATTAAACAATCTCATTCTTCATCCCTTTATATTGGTGCTTCACCAGGTGCCACCAATGATCCGCTTATACTTTTATAATGTAAGTTGATAAGGATACCTTTTGCTCTCTTGTACAACCCAGATGCTCAAAAAACTTATCTATGTGTAGTTTTCAAGCCTCAGCTTCATCTCGATCAACTCATGAAAGCCAGGGCTTTGTTTTCAAGAATTTCTCAAACACTATGCCCTTATCCAAGTTTATGTTTGTTCGCACATATTGTCCTCTCTTGGGGTTGTTGCCTAGTGATCATGCCTACAAAGGCTTGGAGGGCTAGCAAGCTCCTTCAATTATTAGGGTGACATCAACAATTGGGACAACTATAGTAGCTTGGGCAACTAGAGTAGGTGGTGCAACTAGAGTGATTGAAGCGACTAGAACAACTGTAATATCATGAGCTTAGTTAGGGACATGCTCCACACTGACGTCCTCTCTAATCAAAAAATTAGATCTTACATTTAGTCTTGGAAAAGCCATCTCACTAAGATTCCATATAGATGAAAAATATGAGTTCCAAACATAATTAATTTGTAAACGGGGACTTATAAATACCTACAGGATTTTGGGAACCCGAACCATTATTATAACATAGTGTAAAATTATATGCAAGTGTATATACCAAAACCTAAGCTTTGATACCATTCTTAATGACTCGAGTGGACTACTGACCCAATAATTTGAATAAAGAACCTAATAGCGCGACACAAAATACTTAAGCACAAGTTATTATTAGTATTACAATCGTTTTTATTGTCTCACCCGCAAATACACTATGTTCATCTCGTCATGTGACTCGAAGTCTTTCCTTGATTGAGATATTGATAACAACCCATTAGCAGATATAGAGTAGTCCACTAGTGTGCACAAGATGTACAATCCCGGGCACATTACTCCTGTCTAAAGCCTCTACTCATCTATCCACACCAACATAGAGCCTTTTGTGGTGTTAGGGTTGCTTTGATACCACCCTTGCAACATCCCATTACTTAGAGGTATGACTGACCGTGGACTACGGGTCTTACCCTAATAGGATACAAAAGTCTAAAGATCAAAACAAAGTATTGCAAACAATGCAAAGTCCTGATATATGCAAAAAATGAATAAAGTGATAGCTCGTGTTATAATAAATACCTGTGGGATACAAATGACCCATTAAACCAACAACCATCCATGAAAAAGTAATGTAACAGTTAACTAGTATAAGATTGTATTTTCCCAAAATTAATATGTAAATTGAAATTAAATCTCCAAATAGGTAACTAAAGTTGGATACCAAGGTACCACAAAGTCTTCTATTAACACTTTGACTAAATACCTAAAAATATAAAAATATAATGTTAGCTCACAATTTGGTGAAAGACAACCATGCATGGTAGATTAAAGTTCCAAATGGAATATCTAAAATATTAATAAATAAAACATAATCACAGCATATGCAAACGGTATAAAATTATTTTTTTGAACAACAAATACTCACACACTCACAACTCCCACACCTTGCACTTTAGTAATGTTTGAATTCCCAACCTCTTATTTAGGAAGCTAACACTCATACCGTTAGACCAAAGGCCACTTGGTCAGTATAAAATCATTTGACTCAAATTATTATTGTTTCTTTTTCAAAACTAAATCTTCTAATTAAATACACTTTGTGAGTAAATTCACACAATCTCATAGTCAACAACGAGTAGCTACTATTATGTCTCGACGTAACAAACAACAATATCATAATAATGGCAACACCATAATCATTAATAATCTATTACAACCATAATCATTTACAAAAATATTCAGTGTCTCAATAATATCTTAGGACATCATCTGTATAGTTGAGTCCAAGAGCTTAGAGTCACCTTAGGATGGTGCCAAGGTCTTTTCTCTAAAACGATTTAGTTCAGGTCCTTTGACAATACCAGGACTTTCTTTTAAACTAATGAGCACTAGAGGTCATATTTTTCCCTAGTGTCAAGAGCCACCGCTATAGATGATGTGTCCCCTAGATCTCCAACAGGCCCCAAAATAGAATATTCTAAGTTGAACCATATGAACATATTCGAAAAGCTCAACATAACCTATGAATAAGTTAACAATAATTGTATGCCATGAAATTTACACAATATTTCTACAAGAGTACAACTAAAAGGGTTCTAAAAATTCTTTTTTTTTAAAACTAATTAGAAATATGGGTAATTTTTTGACAATACGTAACATGTTAAAACATTCACTCATAGTTCAATCAACGTATTGTGCGCAACAAAAAAAGATGATATATAAAATAGACATCACTCTGAATTTTGTAACAATGAAAGAGCAATATTAATTAGTGCAAAACTCAAAAGTGTGTTTAATGACTAACATGAACCCTCCTTAGGATTTCATGAATACACTTGAGTTATTATAATTTACTTTTTAGTAATATTTAATTTAATATATAAAATTTATCCTAATTAAAACTATTAGTTATCCCAAACTATATTCAAATAATAACATTTTAAAATATTATAATAATGGAGTTAAGTTCTTTAGTTTCTTTTGCCAAAATCATAATTTAAGCCTACCTTTTACTACTTGTTCTTTAACAATATTTAAGGATAATAATTCAATTAAAATAATCCCAAAATCTATTTCTATGTTTTGATAAACTTAAAAATAAATTATTTTCAAGGTTAAAAAGTTGCTCGATTGAACAAAATAAACTATGATGCACCAAAAAAAACTTAGGTGTACTGCACTAAATAAAAGACTTTCATTGAGCAACCATTTAGAACACCAAGTTGTTGTAACTACTTCATCCAAATATATAACTACATCGATTCTTTATATATATATGAAGGGGGATGGGCCAAAGCCCAAGCTCGAATAAGGAGGCCCACGAAGGCCCACTTTAGGCGAAGTGATTTCGGCCCGATCGGGATATCCTTGGGCCGATCTGGCGAAAGAAGTGACTGATTACCATAGTTCGGTCCTAAAAGGAATTAATGCTCTGACAATGTATTAAATGTGATTGGATTGGGATCACAGTAGCATTAAATGTGACTCGATCGAACGCCCCCGGTTCCCTAAAACCTCAGGGGAAGCATCCAGTGCTAGGAAGCCGGCCCGAGGTACGGCCGAGCTAAGATTTTGACAGCTATGTGACCATTGGGGACAGTTTTTTCAGGTGGCAGAGCAGATTCGAGGGGGACGTGTGGCAGGAAGTAATTATGAGAAAAGAGGAGAGAGACTATAGTCTCATGCACTGTAAAAGGGGAAGAGAATTCCTTACTGCGAAGGTGATGAGAGAATGCACAGTTTTTATTCATTAATTACTTCCAAAACTCCTTCTTAACTTGACTGTCAGAGCGGCTTCCGGCGAGATGCTGCCGGGTAGCTCATGTGTGTTCCTTTTGTATGGCAGTAAATGGACGGGTACGGTCGAGCTGGGTTCAACTCATCAAACAAATTTAAATATACAGGACCTCCCCGTACATTTGGCGCCGTCTGTGGGAATCTAGTAAAAATCAGATCGCAGTGTCCATGGCAACACCGTCGAAGGAGCCCACTGTCCTTTACAAGCTCGGTACACCGTACGCTGTGGAAGAGTGTAGAGAGCAAAGAAGGGAGGGAAAGGGCCCCCTCCGTGAAGCATCTAGAACGCTTGAGCATGACTTGGACCAAGAAGCCACACTTCACGCTATGGGGAAAGAGATCTTAAGGATTAGAACTACCTTAAAGAGTCGAGGTCAAGACCAACAGGCCCAGCTGGGCAGCTTCCATTCCAATGAGCCAAGAGCGTCCGGTCCAAGAAGAGGGGAAGGGAGGGAGACGACTAACCCGGAGCTGGGTTGAATCCTCAAAGAATTCACCAGGCCCGCCAAGCAAGAAACGGAGTCCAGCACAGAGGGAAGCAGCTGCACACCAAGGAATTCCAAACAAGGTAAGGAGTCACGATGTAAAGAGCTGATATCGAAATATTACGCTACGGATGAACCAGGGGGGACATGGGCAGGGGCAGCCACCACACCCTTCTCCGATCGCATAGCATGAACAAATCTACCCCTAAGTTTCTCCTTACCGAGGTTCAAATCTTATGATGGCCGTTCTGACCCTCACGTCCACATTAGTCATTACATACAAATGATGACGTTGTGGAGTGGAAATAGTGCCCTTATGTGTAAGGTTTTTTCGTCCAGTCTCGGTGAAGCTGGCCTGCGGTGGTTCGACCGTCTCCCATCTCGGTCTATAACAAGTTAGAATGATTTGCACAAAGAATTTGAGGCAAGATTCGTTACAAACACCAAGATCCCAAAAGAAATAGACTCACTCATGGCACTACGGCGAGAAAAAAGGGAATCATTGTGGGATTACACAAGGAGGTATTGGGAGGTTTACAATGATATTGAGAATTGCAACGAGGAGTTGGCAGTCGCCTCGTTCAAGCATGGGATTCAGCCATGAGGCAAATTAAGGAGCTCCCTTACCAAAAAGCCACCCCAGGATATCTCGGCTTTGATGAATCGAGTAGAGCAATATATAAAGGTGGAAGAAGATGTTGGGAGAATGGAAACCGAAGCAAAGGCGGAAGAAAGAAGGTCGAGCCCGGAAAGGATGAAGCAACAGAATCCGATAAGGGTGAGAAGGCTGAACTCAGTGCCCATGAATAAAAGGATCAGGTCGGCATTGCCTGAACCACCCATTCGGTTGGGTGCAGATCCCAAAATGGCTGTGCACACCATCTTCAAGGAATCGATTCACAAAATCTTGCCTCAGATTAGGGACCGACCCTATTTCCAATGGCTTGAGAGGCTTCTCGAGTCGGTTATCCAGTCTGCAATAGAGAGGGGAATCAGGTGGAGGTGTTCCTATCACCGAGAACGAAGTCATAAGATTAAAGACTGTCGGGCATTCAAGAAGCATTTGGAAGATTTAGTGCGGCAAGGGCACCTCAAAGAGTTTTTGGAGGGAACAGAGGGCCAAAGATCCCCCGCTGTAACAAGGATCGACCCTCCAAATTGGACGGCAAGCCGCGGTATCATTAACGTAATTCACGGATTGACTGGGGTAAAGCCGAAGCATGCTTTGCGAGTCCAAATGAGGAGGCTGGGGCATATAGCCGAAGTAATGAAAGTATAGGCAGGCACGGGGAAACGGACCAGGGAAAACGCCACGGAGGTAATTTCATTTTTGGCAGAAGACCTTGACCGGGTGCAGCGCCCGGACAACGACGCCCTGGTAATATCCTTGTCTCTCTTGAGTTTTGAGGTGAAACGGGTGTTAGTTGATCAAGGGAGTTCGGTCGAAATAATGTATAATGATCTCTTTCAAAAGCTCGGCCTCTGCGCTAAAGAGCTACTTCCGTCAAGCACTCCGCTTGTTGGTTTTAATTCACAACCGATTTGGCCCTTGGGAAGGGTTACCGTGCAGGTGAAAGTAGGGACGATCGAACGCATGACAAGTTTCTTAGTGGAAGATGCTCCCTCAGCCTACAATACCATTTTGGGCCGACCGTGGTTGCATGAGTTGAAAGCCGTTCCTTCGACGTATCATCAGGTACTAAAATTTCTCACTAAAAGGGGGATAGAATTTGTGAATGGAGACCAGGCCGTGGCCAAGCACTATTTCGTGGCGGCCTTAAAAACTAAAGAGCTAGCCGAGGTGAAAATCGTTGAGGTGACCGAGATGTCCGCCCTCGAGGATGTTGGAGCAGAAGCCCAAAACAAAGCCATAGAAGAGCTTGAGACAATCAGGGTCGATCGGGACAAGGATGAAAGATTCTTCTTGGTCGGTTCCACAATGACCGAACATGAAAAGGAGGAATTGCTTCACTTGCTATGATGCAATTTAAAAGTGCTCGCGTGGAGTCCATACGAAATGCCGAGGATCGATCCTAACTACATCTCCCATGCATTAAATATTGACCCCTCATTTAAGCCAGTAAAGCAGAAAGGACGACGTTCGGCACCGCACCATGCTAAGGCGGTGGTAGAGGAGGTTAGGAAGTTGCTGGATGCGGGGGCGATCATGTAGGTTCAATATCCATAATGGCTATCCAATACTGTAGTAGTCAAGAAGAAGTGTGGAAAATGGCGGGTGTGTGTAGATTTTACCAATCTAAATAGGGCTTTCCCCAAGGACAGCTTTCCCCTCCCCAGGATTGATCAACTCGTGGATGCAATGGTCGGATATCAACGCATGAGTTTTTTAGACGCCTATTGGGGGTATCATTAGATCGCTTTGGATCGTCGCGGCCAAGAGAAGACTGCGTTTATCACTCCTAGAGGCACCTACTATTACGAGGTAATGTCGTTCGACCTAGAAAATGATGGGGCAACCTTTCAGAGAATGATCACGAAGATGTTCGCCGAGGTCTTGGGGATAATGATGGAGGCTAATATAGATGATATGGTGGTTAAATCAAAGATCAAGGGAGATCATTTGGCCGACCTGCAAAAGATCTTTGACATCTTAAAAGTTCATCGCTTACGCTTGAATGCAGCTAAATGTGCATTCGGGGTCGGTTCAGGAAAATTCCTTGGATTCTTAGTCACTAATCGTGGGATCGAAGCCAGTCCAGACTAGATTAAGGCCATCCTCGGAGTCCAAAGGCTGATCACCACGAAGGAGGTACAAAAGTTGACTGGGATGACTGCTGCATTAAACCGATTTATTAGTCGAGTTCCTGACAGGTGTCGACTGTTCTTTTTGACGCTTAAGAAGGGGGATAAATTTTGCAGGGATGACGAGTGCGATCAAGCATTAGCAGAATTAAAAATGTACCTATCCTCCCCGCCCCTACTCTCTTCGCCCAAAGAGGGAGAGATTTTATATCTCTACTTAGCAGTATCCTCGCATGCTGTTAGTCCGGTACTCGTCAGGGAGGAGGGAAACCAGCAGATGCCAATATACTATGTCGACCATACACTGTCAAGATCAGAAACAAGGTATCTACCATTAGAAAAGCTTTCTTATGCACTTGTGATCGCATCACGAAAATTACAGCATTATTTCCAAGCTCATGCCATCGTTGTTCTCACAAAATACCCGTTAAAAGCTGTGTTCTCTAAGGCCGACCTAATTGGACAAATGACTAAGTGGGCCATGGAATTAGGAGAGCATGACGTCACATTTCCACCAAGAACCGCAATCAAAGCCCAAGTACTGGCCGACTTCGTCGCCGAGTTTGCCTAAAAGGAAGTCGAAGAGCATGGGATGGCCAAACTCTTCGAAACACACAACCCAGAGGGGCTATGGAGTCCGCATGTAGATGGAGCCTCCAATAGTCGAGGTTTACGAGTGGGGATGGTACTGACATCTCGAGACGGACTAGTAATTGAACAGGCATTGCAGCTCAATTTCTCCACAACGAACAACGAAACCAAGTATGAGGCATTGATAGCAGGGCTGGGAACGATGACGAAACTAGGAGTCACGACATTGGAGGTCTTCAGTGATTCTCAACTTGTGGTTAACTAGGTGAATGGTGAATACAAAGCGAAAGACGAAAGAATGGCCAAATATTTTCGAAAGAAAAGGGAGGTCCTAGAACACTTCACGACGATCAAGATATAGCAAATAAGTCGAGCCAGTAACTGTCACGCCGATAGTTTAGCGAATCTCGCTTCGGCTACGGTAGGGAATGGAGAAAGGACAGTGGTGGTGCAATTTCTTTCACATTCCAGCATTTGTGATTCGCACGGAGGCGAGGTCCTCCCAACGATGCAGTCACCTTCTTGGATGGATCCCATTATCTCATTTATTAAGGACGGTATACTACCGATCGAAAACAAAGAAGCTCACAAGGTTAGGCTGCAAGCAACACGATCTTGGCTCTCTCAAACTAATAAGCTGTACCGTCGTTCCTACTTGGGACCATACTTTTTGTGTGTGCATACTGACCTGGTAGATGACCTACTCTATGAAATCCACGACGGGGTCTGTGGGAGTCATATGGGGGGCCCTATATACAAAAAGATGCACAGCAATATGTGAAAAAATGCGAGAAGTGTCAGCTCTTTGCCCCTTTGATTCATCATCCTGCAGGGAAGCTAAATTTATTGGCCAGCCCCTAGCCGTTCGAGCAATGGGGGTTGGATATAGTAGGCCCGTTCCCCCGAGCAGTCAGGAACAAAAAGTTCATGGTAGTTGCAACTGATTATTTTACCAAATGGATAGAGGCCGAGCCACTTGCCAACATACGGGAGACAGATATGAAAAAGTTTGTGTGGAAAAGCATTGTCACGAGGTTCGGCATCCCTCGCGCCCTCATTTCGGATAATGGGACTCAATTTCGACGGAAAAGTATTTTGGCATTTCTGTGCCGATCTGAAGATAGAATTCTATAATTCTACGCTGGCATATTCGCAGTGTAATGGACAAGTAGAGTCTTCGAATAAAACAATCCCGGCTGGGATCAAAAGAAGACTAGATAAAGCAAAAGGAAGGTGGGTGGAGGAACTCCCTCACGTACTATGGGCCTATAGAATGACTCCGCGAAGATCAACTAGGAAAACTCCGTATTCGATGGCTTATGGCACCGAAGCCGTGATTCCTCTAGAGCTCGGCCTCCCTACAATGAGGACATACGATTTTCACCTCGAGCAAAACAATGAGTTATTGGCCAAGGAGTTGGATCTAGTGGAAGAAAGGAGAGAAGCAGCGCAACTCAAAATAAGGTCCTATCAGCAAGAGATGAGCTGGGACTATAATAGAAGGGTGAAATCGAGGGAGTTTGTTCCTGGAAGCCTCGTGTTGAGAAAGGTAATGGGCAACACTAAAGTACCGGGGGACGGGAAGCTGGGACCTAACTAGGAGGGACCTTATAGGGTAAGGTCGATCGTGGGTAGGGGTGCTTACTATCTGAAGGATGCAGAGGGGAAAGAGGTACCTCGGCTGTGGAACTCGACTAATCTGAGAGTTTATTATCATTAAATCATGTACCCAACGGCTTTTCATGGCAACTATTGTAATGACGATGATGAAATGAAAGGCTCTATTTTAACTTTATGCAATTGATGTCTTGAAGGTTTAACAGGGTTTCTAACAACCCCTTGCAGGAAAGAGGCCAGCTCGGCCTGAGGATAGAACATCCTCTTAAGAGTTTGAATAACTCTCAGGGTTTCTAACAACCCCTTGCAAGAAAGTGGCAAGCTCGGCCTGAGGATAGAACATCCTTTCAAGAGTTTGAACAACTCTCAGGGTTTCTAACAACCCCTGCAGGAAAGAGGCCGGCTCGGCCTAAGGATAGAGCATCCTCTCAAGAGTTTGAACAACTCTCAGAGTTTCTAACAACCCCTTTGCAAGATGCCAGCTCGACCTGAGGATAGAACATCCTCTCAAGGGTTTGAACAACTCTCAGGGTTTCTAACAACCCATTTCCAGAAGGCCAGTTAGGCCGAAGATAGAATAACCATTCAAGGGCACGCCTAATTCAAGGTTTTGACTGTAAACTTCTGAATTAGAGGCCCTCCGGATTAAAGGCCACCTCGGTCTGAAGCCGGAATATCCGTGCTATACAAGAAATGGAATACGCGTGAAAACAAACAAGCATTTAGGGAAAGCAGGAAAAGCAGTTATATATAAAAAGATGTTCATTCATTCAGAGAAAGGTACAGTCATAGGAAGTTTATCCTTATACAAGTACAGAACTGAAATGACATGACTGCGACAAAGTACAAAAACAAAAAAGAGGAAAGGAAAGACAATGAAAAGTACAAGGATCTTCATCAGCTCATAGGCAACTTTCATCCTCCACGACCGGATCAGCTTCTCTGTGTTCCTCCTGCCCATCGTCAGGGATCTCTACGACCTCCGCCCCCAGCAAAGGCATGGAGGCTGACAACGGTGTCCTGAAGATCATCGATGTGGGGTAACAGCAGCTCTGGTGGCACTTCGTGCTCTGTGGCTTGCGTCTCGGTAGTCTGTTCTTCGATAGCAGCTTCGGCATCGGATTCAGTGGGTGGTTCACTCTAGAGAGGGGAGTCTAGAGGTACTCCCGCTCTCTCTAATGCTTGCTTGTAGCCGATGGCCAGGAGCTCGGCCTTCAGGCTCAGCACTTCTTTGGAGAGATGGGCCCCGCATTCATCCCAGCCCGGTTGCCAGAGCTAGTCATCGCGGTCCACCCTCACTGCCGCGAGATTCGCCGCTATTTTCTTTTGAGCCTCTGCTTCTGCCTGGGCTACCGCCAATAGATCGCGAAGTTCGGCATTTGCGGCCGCCAACGCAGAGGCAGCCCCCTTGGCTTTCTTCTCCTCCTCATAGGATGCCCTTAACATGGCTTCCAATCCTTGCACGGCCAAGGCGCTACGCGCCTGCTTTGCCTTGAGAGTTTTGAGTTGCTGAGATGACAGGGTGAGAGCCTTGGAAATTGTCTTTGTTTCTTTGGGCAGCTCGACGTATCGGTCATGAAGTACCGTGACGGCCTGCAATTGCTACAAAAAAAGGGGGGAGAGAACTAAAGTCAGCGAAAGGACAAACAGCTAATGACTTTGAAAAGTAAAGTACTGGGATCAGATATACTTACCCCAACACCGAGCTTGTAGACTCGTTCGAAGAGCCGAACACTTGAAAAAGGTTTTACAGTCGTTCGAAGAGCCGACCACTCGTTCGAAGAGCCGACCTGAGCAAGTCTTTCATCACCTCTACAACTAGGTCAACTCCATGTGCACATTTGAAAAAGGTTTTACAGTCAAAATTCCACACAGTGAGCCGAAACTCAATAGAAAAAAATAGACTGTAAACCTGAAATATAGGTCATGCAATCATATGGTGGGGGCAAACTCGACCACAAAAGCCAAACACATTTTCTCTCAAAAGCTACAAGTTTTCCATCCTGGAAACTTCGCATTTTCCATCCTTGAAACCATGCATATAATCCTGACATATATCATGCCACAGGTAAGGAAAAGCAGTAAAACACAGTATTCTCCACCCGGGGATACACAGCCAATGAGACATGATAAAATATAATCCTATGTACCGACTCTGCCACACCGACAAAGGTAACAACTATAGACTCTTGTCCATTACCCTACAACCGCGCAGGGTCCAATAAGTAATGACAAGTTCTATACAGAGTCACGACAACGACGCCATTAACGGAGGTAACAAACAAATACTTAATTTACGAGACCTGAGCCTGAGGGAACTAAGCACCCACACGACTCAATTTATGGGGACTAACCCGAAGGAATTGAGTACCTACGCTGCGCACGTTTCCAGACTTACACCGAGTAGCAATAGAAGCCCAACTCAGCAAATCCACTATCTCAGTACATCTATAGATAAACAATTCAAAATCAACTCACAAAACAAATATATAACACATGTATATATCAGGGATATAATCCATGAACCATGGAGATCAAACAAAACATGTAAAAACATAATTTCATCAAAACGTTTTAGAAGTTGAAACTCAACCCCACATGCTTGCTCCAAACCTCTAACAAAACACGTTTTCTTCTCACCAACAACCCGTTTTTGAACCTCTTTTGAAAACCATGGATGTTCACACATCCGAATCATGAATCCAATAGTATTTCAATTGATTAACCTTTCCATTTAATCACTAGAATACCATAGAAAACCATTGGGCCATCAAAACCAAACCATCCAACCACCAAACACACAACCTACAATTCAGTCGATTGGGCTCACCCACCAGTCGACTGAAAAACCCTCTGGAAAAGCTAAATTTTCAACACAGGAGCACTTCAGTCGACTGACCTTATGAGTTCAGTCGACTGAACCCACCAAATGATGATCCAGTCGACTGAACCCACCCAGAAAATGTTTTAAGCTACGATTTTGACCTCCAATCCTCAAACAACGCTTCAAAAATGACCGTTTTGATACCTAAGAGCATACCCGAGCCCAAGGCTATCATAAAATCTCGAAAGAAACATCCAACTCCCAATTTCATCCAACCGAAACACCGAAAAATAGTTTTAACCCAAAATTGAATTTGAAACATAAATCACTTTTCATGCATTTTTAAACGGTAGAAACACATAGATTACACGTAGTACCCTCTAACAGTTATACAGTCTAGGATCCTACCTCGGTGAGTTAAAAACTCGACGTCTTGATTCACATGCAAAATTGAGCTTCGTCGAAATGGAATTCCATCCGGATGATAACGTAAACCACCGTGCCAATAGTAAAGAACAGCAGTTGGTTTGCCAAAAACCAAGCCCTGAGCCCCCGATAAGTTAGAGAGAAGGCAGAGCGTTTGGTGAGTCTCAAAGCTAGAGAGAGAAAGAGAAAGATATTTTGAACAAAATATCTAAGGGAAGATATTTATAGGCAAAATATCTCGAAAATATCTTTTTTTTTGAAATTTTTGAAATTCGCACTGCAACTCCCTACAACTCCGGGAACTAACCTCGCATGCTTATTGAAACGTAAATATACATCAAAACGAATAAATCATACATCAAAAACAATATGTGCAATAATACATCAAACATATATAAGTCTCAAAAGAGACGGGTCAGGGTCTCACAACTCTCCCCCTTAAGGAATTTCGTCGCCGAAATTTGCTACAAGGTCACAAAGAAAAAAGCTCTCGATATCTAACATGCACCCCGACTCGAGCTCCCAGGTAGCTTCTTCAACCTCGTGATGAAGCAACTGGACCTTGACATAGGCGATTGTTCTGCCCCACAACACTTCCTCCTTTGCATCAAGGATCTTCACCGGACGCTTCTCATATGTGGCATCCTCATCAACTCGCAGCTCGGCCCAATCTAACACATGTGAAGGATCAGGTTCGTACCTCCAAGGCATAGAAACGTGAAACACGTTGTGCACAGATGCTAACTGAGGTGGCAAAGCCAAACGGTAAGCAACGGTAAGCAACCTCCCCAACCCTGTTAAGAATCTCAAAAGGTCCAATGAAGCGCGGTGATAGCTTCCCGCCATGACCAAACCCCATCAAACCTCTACGAGGTGAGACCTTCAGGAACACGTGATCCCCCACTGCAAACTCCAAAGGTCTTCTCCTCTGGTAGAACTCTTTTGACGGCTCTGAGCTGTCTGAAGAAGCTGGGGAATCACTGCGATCTTCTCCGTCGTCTCCGACACCAAGTTGGGTCCCAAAACTGTGGTCTCTCCCATATATGTTCAACATACTGGTGACGTACACGATCTACCATACAGAGCCTCATACGGTGCCATTCCAATACTGGACTGATAGCTGTTGTTGTATGCAAACTCTACTAACAGTAGATGCTCCTCCCAAGAACCTCTGAAATCAAGTACACATGATCTCAACATGTCCTCAAGAATCTGTATAGTCCTCTCAGACTGGCCATCTGTTTAGGGGTGAAAAGCAGTACTGAACATCAAGTTCGTCCCCAAAGCCTCTTGAAGACTCTGCCAAAAGCGTGATGTGAAGCGGGAGCCTCGGTAAAAAATAATAGACACTGGCACTCCATACAAGCGGACTATCTCTCTGGCATACAAACGACTCAGTCGATCCACCGAATCCTTCACGCGAATGGGGAGAAAGTGTGCAGACTTCATCAACCTATTAACCACAACCCAAACGGTGTCGTGTCCCCTAGGTGAGCGAGAAAGTCCTGACACAAAGTCCATTGTGACGTTCTCCCACTTCCATTCAAATATCGGTAACGGCTGTAACAATCCTCCCAGTTTTTGGTGCTCCGTCTTTACCTGATGATAGGTAAGACACCAAGAAACAAACTAATGCACGTCCTTCTTCATGCCTGTCCAATAGAACTGGCGACGCAAATCATGGTACATCTTCGTGCCTCCAGAATGCACTGCAAGGCGAGAATGATGACACTTATGTAGTAGATCATCTCGGCATAACTCTGACACAAACAACCTCCCGGCCAATCTCAGACTCTAGTCTGAACCCACAACTCATCTTGCCGTATCCTCTCCACTAGCGACACGATCTCGTATCTTTTGAGCCTCCTAGTCTGTCTGCTGAAGCTCTAGCACACGTGCTATCAACCCTGGTCGTGAAACTATAGAGAATAAAGTGGCACTCACTGCAGTCTCCCCGAGACACAGATCAAACTCCCCAACCTCTCCAAGCATGTCCCACCCACGTATAACCATAGAAGCTAACGACCCATGAGACCTCCTACTGAGAGCGTCTGTCATAACATTGGCCTTCCCTGGGTGATACTGCAAGTCAAAGTCATAATCCTCAAACAATTCCATCCATCATCATTGGCGCAAGTTCAGGTCATTCTGCGAAAATAAGTATTTTAAGCTCTTATGATCGGAGAAAACCTCGAAGTGCTCACCATAAAGATAGTGACGCCATGTCTTCAAGGCAAAGACCACGACAGCCAACTCCAGATCGTGTTTCGGGTATTTCTTCTCTTGGATCTTCAATTGCCGAGAACCATAAGCTACAACCTTCCCTTCCTGCATCAAAACACAGCCTAAACCGTCGTGTGAGGCATCACAGTATACTGTATACCCTAAGCCTCGCTCTGGGATAATCAACACTGGCACGATAGTTAACCTCGTCTTCAATTCCTGGAACGTTAACTCATAGGATTCACTCCAAACAAACACAACTCCCTTCTGCGTTAGACGCGTCATCGGTGCAGCAAGTCTCGTAAAGTCCTTCACGAACCGTCGGTAGTAGCTTGCCAAATCCAGAAAACTACAGATCTCAAAGATGCTCTTCGATCGCTCCCAACTTGTCACAGCATCTGTCTTCGACGAATCCACTGCTACTCCATCTGTCGACACTACGTGTCCAAGAAACCTCACCTCAGACGTCCAGAACTCACACTTCTCGAACTTTGCATACAAGTGATGCTCTCGCAAAGTCTGCAGAATAATACGCAAGTGATCCTCGTGCGCCTCTCTAGTGGGTGAGTAGATGAGAATATCATCCACAAACACCACCACAAAACTATCCAGATAAGGATGGAAGATCCGGTTCATCAAACTCATGAACGTAGCAAGGGCGTTCGCCAGGCCGAACGGCATGACCAGAAACTCATAGTGACCATAGCGAGTTCGGAAGGCAGTCTTCGCTATGTCCTCGTCCCTAATCCTCAATTGGTGGTATCCTAATCTCAGGTCAATTTTGGAAAAGCAGCTCGACCCCTTCAACTGATCAAACAAATCATCTATCCTCGGCATAGGATACTTGTTCTTCACTGTCACCTGATTCAGCTTCCAGTAGTCGATACACAAATGCAAGAATCCATCCTTCTTCTTGGCAAAAAGAGTAGGGGTTCCCCACGGTGAAGTACTCGGGTGTATGAAACCCCTATCCAGTAGCTCCTGTAGCTGTACCTTGAGCTCACGCAACTCAGCGGGTGTAAATCGATAACATGGCATGGATATGGGAGCAGCCCCCAGAATCAACTCAATAGAGAACTCTACCTCACAGCTCGGTGGCAACTCATACAGATCGTCAGGGAAGACATCTGGATAGTCGCAGACCACCGGAGGTAACTCTCATCGAGTCTCAACTCCCTCATCCAACATGAAAGCTACAAAGAGAGAACGCAGGTTGCCTTGGTTCCGTATAACACCCGGCATAGACACCAAGCCCTCATCCCGGCCACCAACAAAACAAAAATAATCTCTCGCTGGTGTACAAATCGTTACCCTCCGTCAATTGCAATCGATAAAGGCACGATAGGTGGTCAGCCAATTCATCCGTAGGATGACATCAAACGTGGTCATGTCTAGAATAATGAAGTCGAACTCTAAACAACGACCGGCGACCTCCAACACACAGGATCTACACACAAGACTCAACGTCACACTCCCACTGACTGGGGTCTCCACGCTCAAAGTATTACCCAGCCAGTCCATTTCCAACCCCAAAGCAGATGCAAAAGAAGATGATATAAACAAATGGGATGCTCCTGTGTCGATAAGAACACTGGCCCATGATCTAAAGACTAGAAGAGTACCTCTGATCATGAAGGTGGTAGCAGCAGCATCGGGCACGATCGGTGCTCTGGATGAACGGGGATCTGCTAGAACATAAGCTATGGCCTGTTCGCTGTGGCCCTAAACTGTAGACGGTCTGCCTGACTGCACTAAAGTGCCCCCTTCTGCAAATCTGGATGGCTGACGTCCCTGAGCAGATGGAGTAACAGAAGCTCCAACTGTGCTCCCTCGTCCGTGGCAATCCCTGCGGATGTGCCTTGACTGGCCACACTCAAAACAAACCACTGGCCCTCTTCCCTCAGTCTGCGACTGCAACTGCGCCTGAACAGGCATGGGACTACGGCACTCTGTTGCACGGTGTCCTGGCCGCTGACATCTAAAGCAAAAAGACTCCCTCCTCTGCTCCGACCTTCGCATTGAAGCTACAGGAGGTGAAGATGCAGAAGACTGTGGAGGATACGACCCCACTGGATGAGAACACGAACCAGATGTCCGTTGACACTTATTCTCCCTGCGCCCCTGACTCTGTGCACGTTCCCCACCTTGCTGACCCCTACTATCCCTGTCTCGGCACGTCTCATTCAGAGTGTCTTCCACTTTCATGACCATCTGTACCAACTCTGTGAAGACCTGCATCTAGAATGCCGCCACCCTATCTCTGATAGTGGGCCTCAAACCTCTCTCAAACCGCTTCACACGAAACTGGCAGTAGATACGATCTCCTATGCAAACCGGGACAGACTGGTGAACTCAGCCTCATACTCCACCACTGACATCATCCCCTGAGTCAAAAATAGGAAATCCTCTCTGTACCGATCCCTCAGTATCGCTGGAAAGTATTTCTCCAGAAATACCTTCGTGAATGCCTCTTAAGTGCCAGTAACAGTAGTCCTGGTGAACTTCCACCACATGTGCGCACTCCCCATTCAGCTGAAAGGCAGCAAAAGTAACCCTCAGATCATCTTTCTCAATCTAAAGCGTATCCAGGATCCTGATGACCAGTTCTAGCCATTCAGTGGCTACCGTGGGGTTAGGATCCCCAGAAAAAGTAGGACGGTCAGGATGGCAAAACTCGCGCATTACGACCGTCGCCCTCGGTTCAGGTATACTCTCCCTGCCCCTAACGGCCTCAGCCAATTGCCGGATGGAGCCGACCATCTCACGCAACTGATCTCCCTTGTCAACAGGTCCGTGGGGTGCATTAGCATCCCCAGCATCTGGGATTGGAACGTCCCTTCGGCCAAAACCACGGCCACGACCTCGACCTCGGCCTCGTCCTCCCCGCGTGGACAAAACTCTATACGAAAGCAACATAATAGGATAATCATCCATACAACATGTTATTGCTAACCTAAAAGACATAATACACATAAGCATGCTAACACATAGCCACCTAGATCATGTCATCACATCTTACATACCGAGGAGAACCAATAAGAAGGACTCCTCACTCTGGATAACCTACTCAGATTCCTAGTTAGAAATCACGTGCGCGAAACGCGTCTCTAACATGGCTCCCAAGTATGTTAACCCAAATGCCAGAAGGAAAAACTAATCAATCCTAAGGTCCAACCCCCATACCCACGTATACACCACGAGCTATCATGCTGATGTTAGGAAAATACTGTAACACATGCAATCAAGCCCACATACATCCTCACAAGGTGATGTACCATCTTTCCCATGGCTCATAGGTATTCGAACCAAGAGCTCTAATACCAAATTGTCACGCCCCAAATACCAGGATCACGCGAAAGCCCACCAAAACACCCGTTTAGGAAAAAATAAGTTCTTACAGTTGGAAATCAAAATACAGCAGTTGGATAAAAGATTTTTCAAGTTCAACTCTCATAAACGATAAACATGTATTCTCATACATGAATAAGTATATCGCCCAAATACGTACAAAACCAGCCTTCACAGGCATTACATGTAAAAATATATGTATCAAAAAGAAAAAACTACAGCAAGTCTTCCATCACCTCTGCAACTAGATCAACTCCACGTGCTCACCTGAAAAAGTTTTATAGCCAAAATCCCACACCGTGAGCCGAAACCCAATAGAAAAAAATAGACTGTAAAGCAGAAATATAGGTCATGCAATCATATGGTGGGAGCTAACTCGACCACAAAAGCCAAACACGTTTTTCTCTCAAAAGCCACAAGTTTTTCATCCTGAAAACTTTACATTTTCTATCATTAAAACCATGCATATAATCCTGACAGATATCATGCCACAGTTAAGGGAAAGTAGAAAAACACAGTATTCTCCACCCGGGAATACACAGCCGATGAGACACGACAAAATGTAATCTTATGTACCGACTCTGCCACACCAATAAAGGTAACAACTATAAACTCTTGTCCATTACTCTACAGCCGCGCAGGGTCCAATAAATAATGACAAGTTCTGTACGAAGTCACGACAACGACGCCATTAACGGAGGCAACCGACAAATACTTAATTTATGAAACCTGAGCCCGAGGGAACTAAGCACCCACACGACTCAATTTACGGGGACTAACCTGAAGGAACTGAGTACCTACGCTACGCACGTTTCTGGACTTACACCGAGGAGTAATGGAAGCCCAACTCAACAAACCCACTGTCACGGTACATCTATTGATAAACATTTCAAAACTAACGAGATACATATAAAATGACAGCAATGGAATGCCAATCCTCAGGCTTTATTTGTAAAGTTTCTATTCCTTGGTAATCAAAACCCAAAGATCTATGAATTATCCTATGCTATGCTTGACTAACCAAGAAGACAAACGACCCTGCATCTTTTTTATCTTTCCCGCATTTTTATTTGTATAAATATTTAACATTTACGATGAAAATTTTAAAATAAAAATGGACCTGCTACTTGTTATTCTGTACAAAAGAATTAAGTCTAATTCACTAATTCATGAGAGGATACTGAACTTTTGTATTTGAAAAATATTTCACGAGGGATCTCTGAAGCAGATGGTGGTTGATAAAGTAATCTCTGATCATAATTTCCAGTATTCATACTGCGTCCCACACGAAACTCACAAAACAAATATACAACACATGTATATATCAGGGATCCAATCCATGAACCATGGAGATCAAACAAAACATG
>JAOTRH010020488.1:0-22165 GCA_034768845.1 Heliamphora exappendiculata | reverse complement strand
CGTATCGTTAAATCATGTTAGCACTAATTTGATGAATTAATTAAAGAGAAAGATAATGTGCTTAGTGTGAATGTGAAACGATTAATAACTAAACAATTAAATAAAATAATCGAATTACATGAAACGAATAGGATTGACTATGTAAATGAAAAAAAATACAAATTAATATTAAATTTAACCCGATCACTCCAAAATAGAGATAATGGAGTTTAGAAAGATCGAGGATCAAAGCAGGATACCTAGATTGCCAGGGAATCTTCAAGTTGGAAGTATGCTTCAATGATCCAATTCTCGGGTGGTGATCCAAGCCAGACTTCGACGTTGGGGCTCAGGATCGCTCGGTATATCGGTAGAGTCTCTCTCACTCAAAATTCGTACTAAAAACGTACGATGGGGTACGGTATTTATAGAGTTTATCAGCCAATGAGATGCTGCCACGCTTAAGGGACACGTCAGACCATTTAGAGCTGGCGGTCGCCAGGTTTTTGAAAGTTTCTACAAAGTTCTGTGGCGGTCGCCACAATGGGAGTGGGCGATCGTTATGATGGAAGGTAGCGGTTGCCACTTTGGGCTAGGGTTTCTACAAAGTTCTATGGCGGGTGCCATGAAGAGAGTTGGCGGTCGCCTTACTTGGGCTGCAAGTTTTGATGGTTTGTCCAAATTTTATTGGCTTGAAGTTTTTGGGTTCAAATACCGAGCTTGGATCACTTCCCGAGGATCGTACGGAGGCACTATTCCACCTGTTTTTCAACAACGGATTCGCCTAAGATTATGTGGGGTCAAATTGGGGTGTCTACATAATTCACTTACATAATTCATACTTAACTAAACTAGAGTTATAAATGTACAAAGCCAGTTATAAAAGCACATAGCCACATATAACTTCACATCATGACGCCACCCGTCATATAACCCGACATCCACTCAAAAGATTCCCAACTGACATAGCACGCTGTCACAACGCCGCTCGAGCGCACAACCACCGCTTGAACGGTCTCTTACCGACATACATCTCTCTCACTGCACCGCTTGAGCGCTCAACCACCGCTCGAGCGGTCACCAATCGACCCAACACCCTGCCACTAGCCCGCTCGAGCGGTCGACGCTGGGGAAAAACCTCAAGCCAATAAACAAAACCAAACCCCCGCATGCAACGATGCACTAACCACCACACAACCAATCGAACCCCTAAAGGAACCCACAAGTATTTGAATCGACTAATTCCCATAAATTAATCAATTGAATGCCATAGAACGCCAATCGAAAATCAAAACCCAACCACCAAAACACTAACACCCAACACAAACCCACGACACCTACAAGAACTCCACAACACCCCATGGAACATGAAATTAGGTTAAAAGAACCAACAAGGATGAAAAACAACCTTTTCCCAAACATTCGGCCAAAAACGGGTGAAAATCGATTTGAAAATCTTAACATACCTTCACTCTTTTGATCATAACTTTTTCTACAAAAAGAAATTTAAGGTGAGATAGGTTTCATTGGAAAGAAGACTTATGGAGCTTCAATTTGAGTACAAGAACGACATAATTTTGAGTTCGGGCGAGAGAGATAACATCAAAACAAAATGGCCCTGCGCAGCCAATCCGCTCGAGCGGACATCGGGCGCTCGAGCAAGCTACCACTTGAGAAAAATCCAGATTTTGCTGTTCTTGGTGTTCTAAGCCTCCAAACTCTCCAACACCCACTATGATGCTTCAAAGAACACTTAAACTTATCGATTCGCATATATATAACACCCACGGACATACACAAGCCCAAAACATCTAGAATCACCGAACGAAAAACCTCAAAACTCGATTCTATCCACTGAAGTCAACACAAAACCCCTTTATGAAACCAAAACCCGATTTTCTTGAAAAAAAGTCAGATCTACAGCAATCTAACCATTAAAAATACACACGATTACACGTAGCACCCTTATAAGACATGAGAGTCTAGGATTCTACCTCGGTGAGTTAAAAACTCGACGCTTCAAACCACGTGCAAGATTAAGTTTTGCCAAAATTAAAATCTGATCGGATGGTTGTGTAGCCCTCGATGCCGATACCAAGAATTCGCAGTTTGATCGTCAAAAACTAAGCCCTAGGCCCCCGAGAACTTAGAGAGAAGGTAGAGAGAAAAAGGAGAAAACTTAGGAGTTAAGTTTTAGAAAAATATCTTTATAAAAATATCTAACTCCAGAATTTATAGGCCACCAAAATATCTTTTTTTTGAAAATTTTCAAAATTCGCACCATAACACCCTACGGCCCCGAGAACCTGCCCTGCATGCATCTCTACCCTTGAACATGCATCAAAAGAATTTAAAACATGCTCAAACAAAAACACGTAACGCGCATCTAAAAATGCCAAAAAAAGAAAATGGATCAGGGTCTCACAACTCTATCCCCCTTAAAGAAATTTCGTCCCTGAAATTTAACTCAAGGTCAAAAGAAAACAAACTATCGATCATAATTGACACGGTACACGAGATGGTCAACTAAACCATTCCTATGATATAGTCAAACAAGGTCATGCATCCTAAACAATGGCCAACTATCTCAAAGACACGGGATCTATAACTCACCTCCAACCTCACAACCTCCTCAACCGCCGTCTCAACATAGCACATCATCTACGGAATCTGCCATCCACTTTCAACAGATGCAAAGAAGAAGTTGCCCCAAGGCATGCATACTCAGAAAGTACCTATGCTCGCTGAAGGCATATCAGCATCATACGGCACGACCAGTGCCCTCGAAGAATTGGGAGCGTCAAGGACATATACTCGGCCCCGTGTAAACCAAGGCAGCCCACTTGGAATCCTAGAGGTCTAGACTACAGGATGCTGCTGTTGATCCTGCATAAATGAACTCTCTGATGTTCCTACCATACTCGGTGCTCTCCCAGTTTGTGGGCAAATCCTGCGAATGTGTCCCGACTGACGACACTCATAACAAACCGACGCATATCTCCTTTGTGGCTGCTGCCTCGATTGTGGGCACTCTGGCAAACGATGCCCTAGCTGTCCACACTGATAACATGTATCCTCCCCTATAACTGAACTGGTACTGAACCCCAGAATCGCTCCCGCTGAGGACAATCCCTCATACAATGTCCAGGCTGCCTGCACCGATAGCAAATCAACTTCCTCTAAATTGCTGCTGATGTAATTTCCCAGGACATGAACTCTGACCAGTCAACCTCTGGCGTTTGTCCCCATACCCCTAAAATTGAACACCTCCACCATCCTGCTGGATCCTACTCTCTCCCGTAACAACTGCTGGATCCTACTCTCTCCCGTAATAACCTCAACTAGCTGACCGATGGCACCCACCATCGCACGCAGCAACTCCATGGCCTCACACGGTCTGTGGGGAGCATTTGTAACCCCAGTATCAGGGATAGGCACATCCCTTTGGTCACCACGGCCACGGCCTCGACCATGGCCTCACCCTCGTCTCGCAGACATCACGGCTATACGAAAAAGATAGAACATGAGATGCAGCACATAGCATTAAACCGTAAAGCATGCTAACACATAAGCACATATGTTCATGCTAAACAAACCCCACATACTGAGGAGAATCAACAAGAATGACAAGTTAATCTGGACAACCTACTCAGAGTCCCTGCTAGAAATCACGTCAGCTAAATGCGTTTCTAACTTGGCTCCCAAGTTTGTTAATCCAAACACCCAAAGGCAGGACTAATCAATCCCACAGTTCAACCCTCATGGTCACATATACACATCTTTCACATAGCTAACATGCTAACACGTTCATGCTATCAAGTATCTAAACACATGTAGTCAAGCACACGCAATCATCCTCACACAGTGATACACCCTCTTACCACGACTCTTAGATATTCGAACCCAGAGCTCTGATACCAAGTTGTCATGCTCTAAACTCAGGGTTACGTAAAACACCCACAAACAACAAAACATATAACCCAACTGAGAATACACTCTCAAGATAAACCATACATGCATTATATATAAACGCCTAATGGCTTACAAAACATGAGGCTCCAACGCCGAAAGCTTATACTACACGGTTCCAACATCGAAAAATATGTTACAACATATACATGTAACAAAAAGAACAAAAAGGAAGGCTAAATCTCTTCCACCTCTTTAGCACCTCCAGATCAACTAGTGTGACAGGTACATAAAAATATTTTATCCCACACCGTGAGCCAAGGCTCAGCAGAAACTAGACAAACATGCAATATAAACAAAATATGCAATGAAATTGAAGTGCAATTTTTTGACTCTCTTCCAAGCCATTAAAACAGTTTGAAAATAGTTTTAGATCCCGAATCACCAGAGGCAGAAAATAATTTTCACATGCAATGGAAAAGCGAGGATAATAACCATGTTGGACTCTCAAGAGCCCCAAAAAAATGATTCTTGTATTTCGACTCCCGTAGGTTGTTGATACATTTTTTATTTACTAAAGTTTGGTCTATCCATCCCGATATGCAGTTCATGCAATACATGACCATGTCCCTCGTCAGGACCTCATTTCAGCCGATAGAGCGCGCGCGCACACACACACACACCCGTCCTTTGTCAGGACCTCATTTCAACCGACATAGCGCACACACACCTGTTTTGTCAGGACCTCGTTTCAGCCGACAGACAGCAGACACACGAATGCCTCGTCAGGACCTCGTTTCAGCCGATAGACAGCAGACACACGAATGCCTCGTCAGGACCTCGTTTCAACTGACAGAGCACATCCACTCACACCCACACACGCACCCATGCATAATCAACCAGGATTAACATCTACTGGGTCACAAATTCACCTAATCTATTTTATACACATATGCAAACCTAAACCAGAATTTAAAGCTTATAACCATGTATCAACACAACGTTCCACAAACCACGTCACATGCCTATAAACTCTAAGTTTTAAAGCATAAATCACGTTACACATAATGATATCACCTTATGTAATTCACTTACATAATTCGTACATAACTAAACTAGAGTTATAAATGTGTAAAGCCAATTATAAGTGCACATAGCCATATATAATTTTACATCATGACGCCACCTGCCATATAACTCGACATCTACTCAAACGATTCCCAACTGACATAGCACGCTGCCACAACCCCGCTCGAGCGGTCCCCTACCGATATACATCTCTGCCACTCCACCGCTCAAGCGCTCAACCACCGCGCGAGCTGTCACCAATCGTCCCAACACCCTGCCACCAGCCTGCTCGAGCGCACGACCACCGCTCGAGCGGTCAACGTTGGGAGAAAACCTCAAACCAAGAAACAAAACCAAACCCCCACACACAACGATGCACTAACGACCACCCGACCAATCGAACCCCAAAGGGAACCCATAGATATTTGAATTGACTAATTCCCATGAATTAATCAATTGAATGCCATAGGATGTCAATCGGAAACCAAAACCCAACCACCAAAACACTAACACCCAACACAAACCCACGACGCCTACAAGAACACAACTACGCCCCACAGAACATGAAATTAGGTCAAAAGGGTCAACAATGATGAAAAACAACATTTTTCCAAACATTCGGCCAAAAACGGGTGAAAAACGATTTGAAAATCATGACACACCTTCACTCTTTTGATCTTAACTTTTTCTACAAAAAGAATTTTAAGGTGAGAGAGGTGTCATTGGAAATAGAAATTTCGGAGCTTCAATTTGAGTACAAGAACGACCTAATTTCGAGTCCGAACGAGGGAGATAACATCAAAACAAAATTATCCTGCGCATCCAGTCCGCTCGAGCGGACATCAGGCGCTCGAGCGAGCTACCACCCGAGAAAAACCAAGATTTTGCTGTTCTTGGTGTTCTAAGCCTCCAAACTCTCTAACACCCACTATGATGCTTCAAAGCACACTTAAACTTACCGATTTGCATATATATAACACCCACGAACATACACAAGCCCAAAAAATCTAGAATCACCGAACGAAAAACCTCAAAACCCGATTCCATCCACCGAAATCAACACAAAACCTCTTTTTGAAACCAAAACCCGATTTTCTTGAAACAAAGTCAGATCTACAGCAATCTAACTGTTAAAAACATACACGATTACACGTAGCACCCTTATAAGACATGAGAGTCTAGGATTCTACCTTGGTGAGTTAAAAACTCGTCGCCTCAAACCATGTGCAAAATCGACCTTTGCCATAATCAAAATCTGACCGAATGGTTGCGTAGCCCTCAATGCTGATACCAAGAATCCGCAGTCTGATCGTCGAAAACCAAGCCTTGAGGCCCCGAGAACTTAGAGAGAAGACAAAGAGAAAAAGAAAAAAAACTTAGAAGTTAAGTTTTAGAAAATATCTTTATAAAAATATCAAACTCTAGATATTTATAAGCTTCCAAAATATTTTTTTTTTAAATTTTTAAAATTCGCACCGTAACACTTTACGGCCCAGAGAACCTGCCTTGCATGCATCGATACCCTCGAACATGCATCAAAAGCATTTAAAACATGCTTAAACGAAAACACGTAACGCGCGTTTAAAAACGCCAAAAAAAGAAAATTGGTCAGGGTCTCACAGATTGAGTCCACGAATGATGAAGGATTATCAAGAAACCGATGGTAGTTGATTGCAGGGTTTGGCGCGGGAAGGCGCGAGGGAGATTTGTTTTGGTCGACAACGAAAAGATCGCAGAGGGATGGAAGATTTTGGAGAGAATGTCGAGGACGTAGGTCTGCGGACTAGGGTTCGAGTCGTTCAGCTAACAAGGAGTGTTGTAATTAAAAGCATATGGCAGTGTGCAAGATTTTTGAATTTTTTTTCAAAATACAATTTTTTAATAAACAAATAATAAGAAAACCACTGTTATGAAGCTATTTAAGAAAGTAATGTTGTTTTGAAAAACGCAGTTTGAACATGTGATTTTGAATAGAAAAAGAAATTTTAAAATGGTAAAATACCATTACATTTTCTTGAGATAATGGTCGACAACAGTCAAATACTCGAGCTATCAGAAATTACATATTCCTCCTTGTTTATTAACAGAGTTAACAGAAAATATTACATATATGGAATAGTATGTATGTTGTTCTGAGAAATAAACCTTGGGTACCACTTTTTACGTCCACATGCTGTATTTTTGTTTATTGTTTTACACATAAAACCTGTATTTTGTTAAAAATGTGTTCTGGTGGATTTTTCACGTGACCCTAGATTTTGGGGCATGACATCATACATCATAGAAAAATTTCAAGCTCATGAAAGCTCGAATCAGTAAGGCTCCGAATTAGGCAAAACTTGACAATGGCAAGGCGCTCGGTATTTTTAGTAGTAGATTCCGAATTATCTTTCTCTTCTATTTAAGAGCCAACAATAACTATACAACTTTTATCTCTTTTTTTATCTTGTTCTAATCAAATAAATATCAACTAAATTTCTCATTGTGTACACAACTCTATCCATAATCTCTTGATATTAAAAGAAAACATGTGGAACTCCAATATTAATTCTCTATCCTATTTCATCCGATCCAATGTAGAATAACAAACAGGACTAAGCACTTTGCCAATACAACAACCAAGTAAATTTTAATTAAATATACAGTTCTCAAAGCTACTAGTAAGTGTATATGCTTGTCTATGTAAGAAATGAAGCAAAACCAGGCAATGACGAGGCGCTCGAGCGCGTGACGCTGGGGTAGCAAAATGCCGGCATCGAAGGCCTTAATATCATAAATTCTGACGAAGCTGTTGCGTAGATGCTCGGCCGTGACGATCTTCAAATCTAGTCTCTCGGGCTCCTCAAAAGGTTGGATTGTAGCGTCCTAAAAATCGTACCAGACGCCTCGCGCTTCGAATTAAAGGGCTGGAATGTTGAGAAGGTTGGTCCAGATGGCCTTCTTCACGTTGGCGCAAAGGTGGAGGCCTTACGAGGAGAAAGGAGAGTGAAGTTTGGGCCAAAGTGATTGGAGGGAGAGTCCATTGGCACCATGTGAGCAGACCTCTTCAAGAGTTGCGTGAACAATTGAGTCGATGGATGATGAAGGATTATCAAAAATCTGTTGGTAGTTGATTGTAGAGTTTGCTGTGGAAAGGCGCGAGGGAGATTTGTTTTGTTCGACAATGGAAAGATCGCAGAGGGATGGAAGATTTTGGAGAGAATGTCGAGGACGTAGGTCTACGGACTAGGGTTCGAGTCGTTTAGCCAAAAAGGAGTGTTGTAATTAAAAGCATAGAGCAGTGTGCAAGATTTTTGGAATTTCTTTCAAAATACAATTTTTTATTAAACAAATAATAAAAAAACCACTGTTATGAAGTTATTTAAGAAAGTAATGTTGTTTTGAAAAATGCAGTTTGAACACGTGATTTTGAATAAAAAATGCAATTTTAAAAGGGTAAAATACCATTACATTTTCTTGAGATAATGGTCAACAACAGTCAAACACTCGAGCTATCAGAAATTACATATTCCTCCTTGTTTACTAACATAGTTAACAGAAAATATTTCATATATGGAACTGTATGTATGTTGTTATGAGAAATAAACCTTGGGTACCACCTTTTACTTTCAAATATCGTATTTTGGTTGATTATTTTACACGTAAACCCTATATTTTGTTAAAAAGGTATTTTGGTGGGCTTTTCACGTGACTTTGAATTTTAGGACGTGACATCATACATCATAGAAAAATTTCAAGCTCATGAAAGCTCGAATCAGTAAGGCTCGGCTCAGCTCAAGTCGTTGATGTGAAATGAAGTCCAATATCGCCTGAGTACAAAAGTGTTATACAATAAATAAACGTAATGACTACCTCACATCAATAACTAACTTTTGAAGTTAAGTTTTACAAAAGACCATGTAACAGTTTGCACCTCTAATACACGTCCCTAAGAAATGAGGCAAAACTTGACAATGGCAAGGCGCTCGGTATTTTTAGTAGTAGACTCCGAATTACTTTCTCTTCTATTTAAGAGCCAACAATAACTATACAACTCTTATCCTTTTTTTTTTATCTCGTTCTAGTCAAATAAATATCAACTAAATTTCTCATTGTGTGCACAACTCTATCCATAATCTTATGATATTAAAAGAAAACACGTGGAACTTCGATATTAATTCTCTATCCTATTTCATCCGATCCAATCCAGAGTAACAAACAGGGCTAAGCACTTTGTCAATACAACAAGCTCTTTAAACTTGAGGTATATGGTTGAAGCCCCGAAAGAACCATAAATTATTATGTTTTTGGTATTTCAAAAGAGGCAGTGCACTTGCAATGTGTATTCAAATTTGGTCGCTTGAAAATTAATTTCTTTGAGCAATTGGTTGGATGGAGACATGCATTAAATGATGATTGTTGAGTGAAGATTTTTGTGAAGCCAAAATCTCAATGGTGGCTGCAAATCTTTGAACTGTACAAATGGTGGCTGAGATTTTTCTATAAAAGGATCAAAGGTTGCTGCAAAAAAAAAAGAGAAGAAAAAGACCAGGAGTTGTGCAGAGAAAAGGGAGAGAAAGATGATTTCTTTAGAGAGAGAACGAATAGTTTTAGTCATGAGCAGTTAAACTCCCCATTTGAGGTGTAGACATAGTTATAACACCGGCATTTTTATATCTCTACCTTTATATTTTATTTAGCTATTTTTCAATGATTTAAATATAATACACTTGTAATTAATTATAAATACAATATTATACAATGATTTTTATTGTACATGCCTATGAGAATTAGGATGAATTATGCATAAAAAAGACGAGTTGTGCCTATGAACATAAACAACTCGTTGAAATTAAAGATGAATTATACCCAATTCACGAATACATGATTATTACTAAAAATAATATTTTAGCTTGTAGTTAAATTACATGCTGATCACATTAGTGGATTAAATTTTAAAAGTGGTACAAAAATCCCATGTTACATGATTAGTGATGGATTCGAAACTCCAAATCTTTTTCATTAAAACTTAATTTTATTTGACTTGCATTAAATTCATTTACTAGTTAAAACACATTCCATAATTTTTCTTGAATTAATTTAGAAATTAATTTTCAAATGTCTGCTAATTCGTCACACAGACTCTGAAGACACGCGTACTAGAATCACTATACTAAATTTATATTGCTACGGAAAACTAAATCTGACACAATCAGGAGGTCCTTTCAAAAACAAGATGAAAAAGAATTTTTTTAATAAGGTAAAGAAAAATGTTGAAGAGATGTCAATAAATATGTTAGAAAATAATGAAAAAATAATTTAAAGGGTCGAGGTGGGCAGTGAAGTTAGCCTTAAAAAGCAAAGTGGGCAAAAAAAAACCATAACAAAACAAAACAAAAACTAGTTTCCAATAGGCAAGAATTTGACAATCTATTAACGAGAGTATAACAAGAAGACGGTGGACGAAGTTAATAACTGAGTAGAGCTTAGGGAAGTTTGTTGGGATAATTGCAGCCTTAGTTGCCCTGGTTCATCCTCTGTTGGGCATGGGCATATGCAAGGGGCCCATTTGCTCTAATTTGGGAGCCCAAGTTGAGAGTTCCCATCATTCCCATTGCTTGCATCCCTTGCAGAGTTTGGCCGATCGACTTACCAGGATGGAACTGAGATCCTTGTACTAACCCTATTTTCTGCCCTGGCAGCACCCAACAATTTTTGTGAAGAAAACAAAACATGGCAATTACAGTGTTACTAAAACTACCAACAGCCATTCAATCCTAACATAAGCTACAAGATTTCCACAAATAGTGTAAAAACTTTGTATTCCACCTAAAAACTTAAGTTATTAGCTGTAGGGATTTTAAGAGTATATTAATTGATTACTCGTTTTATACTCAAGTAATGTAAAATTTATAGTCTAACATTATGAGATAGCTGCTTTTAAAGTGTGTCACGTGTATTTCTTTTTTTTTCTTTTTTTTGGGTCTATCATGGTGCAATTTTTTTTAAAAGTGGGGAGAAAATGTCTTGTTCTAATACTATGTAAATACTCCATATCCAAATTAACCTCTTTTTTTTAAGTGGGTAGAATACATCCTTCTCTAATACTACATAAAAAAATTTGTATCCAACTTATAAAAACTTGAGCCATCAGCTGAAAAGCTCCAATATTTTAATACAAGTGAATAAAGTGATCATTCTATACCCAACATTAGTGTTGACGGTGGATAAAAATGATGGGCCTATAGCCCAGCCCAAAATAGATGCTCCATTACCCAAAGAAACCCAGACCACCAGTAGCTCGGGCCATACAAGTTCGGCCCACCCCAGAAAAGGGTAGCCCAGACTAAATAAAGCCCATGCCGGCCCTTAATGGAAAGATAACTTAGCAAGTTTCCATCTTTGATACGATTTGATCAGATAAACAGGATTGAAACGAATCAGAATCGCATAAGGATAGGAAACAATCTCTAAAGAATAAGAGACAAAATCCTAAGAGGACTCAACCTCATGAGGTTTTGATCCCTATATAAAGGGAGGCGCACTCAACCCACAAGTACGCAATTCTAAACCCAGCTCATGACTAGAAACCTTTCTGAGGATATCTAACTTGAGCGTCGGAGTGCCTCCCGGTCGAACCAGATCGGAAGGCGCTAACGGTGTTTCTAGTGTTGCAGGAGTTTGGCGGTGGAGCAAGGAGCTTTCAGTGAGTCCGGCAACGAGGGATTTGGCCCATATTCTGTTCAGGGTCATCAATACTAGGCTGATATTACTTGGTCCTGATTGTGCAGAATTAAGTTTTCAGTTTGTACCTCGCACAATTTGGCGCCGTCTGTGGGAATCGACGATCTCGAACCAATGGAATCATGAGCCAGACTCCGACTGGATTCACTGGAAGCCGTGTTAGGGGACAAGAAGACATCCCCCAAAGATCCATACCAGTTATTCCAGAGAGACCAAGGGCCCCCAGAATCCCTTAAGAAATTCGAAGGCGAATGGACGATGCATCACACAATAGGAGGCAACTTCGCTATTCAACCACGAGTTTAAGAAGGGAGCGACCCTCTCCCCCATCTTCAAGAGAGAGGGGAAGATTAGAGGAGAGGTTGCCAGACGAGATAGGATTATCAATAGCCTCGAAGAAAGAATAGAGCAGCATGATAGGGAGATTGACAAACTCGAACGATTGGTCCAAAGACAAGATGCTCGAAAGGAACCACGCGTAAGGCAAAGGGAAAGCCCTGAGCAAGAGGAGACAAAGCAAAGTCCAGAGTCCTACAGCCTGAGTCACCCTCAGAGACAGAGGCACAAAGAGCCTGAGTAAGCCTAAGGATCTCTAGGCGCACTGATACCATTAAAACGGAATCAGTTCAGCCAAGTTATGAAAGAGTTGCTTGGGCCAAACTGGACCCCAATCAAGATCTACGACTATGGTTGGAGAGAAGGATGGATTCTAGGATGCAGTATGGTGGTGGCCGAACAGCCCAAGACGTGGCAATGAAGGCCCTTGAGCAGATCTCGGTGTCACCATTGGCCGAGGACATTGAGAATGCAGATCCTCCACGTAAGTTCTCCCCGCCAAAATTTAAGATGTATGATGGGAAAACCGATCTAGTGAGCCATATTCGCCAGTACAGATAAGCAATGGCGCTTTGAAGTGGGAATGATGTACTCCTTTGTCGCATGTTCCCATCCAATCTGGGGGAGACAGCCCTCAGTTGGTTCCACAAGTTGCCACCCCGCTTCATACCAAATTGGCAGCAACTGGCTAAATCCTTTACTGCTCGGTTCATAACCAACAGTAAACAGCTAAGGAGTTTTGACACACTACTCTCCCTAACAAAGAATGATGGGGAGATAATTCGAGAGTATGTTCGGCGCTACTGGGAGACTTACAACGAGATTGAGGACTGCAGTGAACAACTTGTTGTGGCGTCATTTAAAATCGAGCTACCTCCCCAGAGTCGTTTGAGACAATCCCTCACCAAGAATGTCGTCTACACAATGTCCAAACTAATGGTGAAAATAGAGCAGCATGCAAAAGTGGAGGAAGACATAAGCCAGGCCGAGCGAAGTGCGGCGTCAGTCAAGCAGCCTGAGAGAAAGAAAAAGGGGCGAAAAGACCAGAAGATCAGAAAGCAATCCCAAGAGAAGAAGGAGTCAGTAGCCTACCAGGCCTTGCAAACGGTATTCAAAGAACCCCTGCATAAGCTCTTGGACCAGATCAAGGACAAGTCCTATTTCCAGTGGCCTCCGAAGTTGATGGGTGATCCGAATAGGCGTGATCAGAAACAAAAGTGTCACTACCACCGAGATCATGGCCATCTGCCTGGAGAATGCAGAACTTTCAAAAAGCATTTGGAGGACTTGGTACAAGTTGGGCACCTGCTGGAATTCATAGATGCCGAGAAGACTGCTCGTGAAGGGAGAAACCCTGAGCAAAACCAAAGGCCCGAACAAGGAGATGCTCCACTTGGCGTGGTAAAAATGATCCATGGCACAATTGAGCCGATCACCCGATCAGTTGTTCGGCACCAGGCCAGGACCACTGCACATGCCATGAAGGTAGATGAGGGCAAGCGTCGAAAAATAGGAAAAGAATCCAACCAAGACCAGTCCAAAGGAATAAGCTTCTCAGAGGAAGACCTCGCAGGAATACACTGACCCCACAATGATGCCTTGGTACTAACGCTGCGCATTGCAAATTATGATGTAATGCGAGTACTAGTAGACCAGGGCAGTTCGGTGGATATTATGTACTATAGTTTCTTCTAGAAGATGGGGCTGAAGGACTCTGCGCTCAAACGATGCATGACACCCCTGATCGGCATTGGCAAGGACCCAGTACGGCCAGTTGGAAGAATCACTGTACCGGTGAAAGCATGGCCTGCGACGGTAAACACTGGAGTCTTAGTTGTTAACCAACCTTCTACTTATAATGCAATTGTAGGTAGAACATGGATTCATAGTTTGGGACCAGTGCCCTCAACCTACCACCAGTCCTTAAAGTTTCAAATGGACAAAGAAGTAATTGAAATCAAAGGGGACCAACACATCGCAAGACAGTGTTTCCTAGCAACGATGAAGGGCCAAGAACAGTATCCAGAGGTGAAAACTATAGAGGTAGAATGTGGCCCAACAATCTACGACTATAGCCGAACAGCTGAAGAGAATGTGGTGGAGGACCTGAAGAAAGTCATCATCACCCCGGAGGACCCAGATCGGTTCTTCTTGCTCGGGACAAGCATGGCGAACAAGAAGAGATAGAATTAATAGAATTCCTAAAGAAAAACATAGAGGTCTTTGCGTGGACACCATACGAGATGCCATGGATAGATCCCGAAGTGATCAACCACCAGTTGAATGTGGACCCCCAAAGGAAGCCAGTAATGCAGAAGTCCAAAAAATCAACACCACGTCATACAGAAGCAGTAGTGGAGGAGGTTCAAAGACTAAAGGAGGCTGGCGCCATTAAAGAGGTCCACTACCCGACCTGGTTGGCGAATACTGTGGTGGTCAAGAAAAAGGATGGGAAGTGGTGAGTCTGCGTTGACTTCACTGATCTAAACAAGGCCTGCCCCAAGGATTGCTTCCCATTGTCCTGAATAGATCAGCTTGTTGACTCAACTACAGGACATGAAAGGATGAGTTTCCTGGATGCATACAGGGGATACCACCAGATAGCCATGTATAACCTGCACATGGAGAAAACAGCATTCATCACTCCTCAGGGAATCTACTACTATAGGGTGATACCATTCGGACTAAAGAACGCAAGAGCCACCTGCCAAAGACTCGCCACCAAGATGTTCAAAAACTTGATCAGCAAGACCATGGAGGTCTACATTGACAACTTAGTTGTAAAAACCAAGCACCCGAACAGACATCTCGACGACATGATGAGGACCTTCAAAATCCTCAATGCTTACAAACTAAGGCTCAATGCTTCAAAATGCGCCTTTGGAGTAAGCTCTGGAAAGTTCCTGGGTTTCCTAGTCACTCACAGAGGAATAGAGGTGAACCCCGATCAGATTTCAACCATACAGAACCTTAAAAGCCCACAGAACGTGAAAGAAGTCCAGAAGTTAACAAGGATGGCAGCAGCACTCAACCGATTCATCAGCCGAGCAACTGATCGGTGCTATTCGTTCTTCAAAGCCATGAAGGGAGCTAGTCAGTTCGCTTGGAATGAAGATAGTGAGAAAGAACTCAGTGAGCTGAAACACTATCTCTCTTTCCCTCCACTTCTAACAGTACCGAACAGTAGCGAGACCATGTTCTTATACCTCGCGGTATCTAACCAGCTGTCAGCGCAGTTCTCCTGAGGATAGAAGACAAGATTCAAAGACCAATCTACTACGTGAGCAAGGTTCTTCTTGACCTAGAAACAAGGTATCTACCATTAGAGAAGTTGGCACTGGCCTTGATCGTCGCATCACGGAAGCTCATCCACTACTTCAGAGTACATCCAATCAAGGTAATCACCGAACACCCTCTCTGGGCATTATTTTGAAAAGCTGACTTTTTAGAGAGAATTGCAAAGTGGGCCGTGGAGCTTGGGGAGCATGACATCTCTTTCTGCCTAAGGACGGCCATAAAAGGCCAGGTATTGGCCGATTTTATTGCCAAATTCAGCCTAGAAGAGTGTTCGGCTGGTACTGGGGGCAAAGCACCGAGCAAACAATCCGAGATAACACTTATTCCAAGGATACTTGGAGGCTGTATGTGGACGGCTCATCATGCCACAAAGGAGCAGGAGCAGGGATTGTGCTATACCGCCCAGAAGGAACCTTCATCGAGAAGGCTGTTCGGCTTGACTTCCAAGCCACTAACAACGAAACTGAATATGAAGCCCTCTTAGCTGGACTTCGAGTTATTAGGGAACTGAAGGCCCGAAGGGTCAAAGTATTTTGTGACTCACAGTTGGTTGTGAATCAATTCAAGGGGGAATACATAGCCAAGGACGACAGAATGCATGCATATGTTCGGTTGGCGCAACAACTAGCCAAGGACATCCCAAACTGTGAGATTATTCAGCTTTCATCCAAAGAAAATAGCCATGCTGACTGTCTAGCATGCCTTGCATCAGCTGTTAGCTCTGAGGAAAAAAGGGTGATTTCGATGGAAGTCCTCCAACAACCAAGCATAGTTAACTACGAAGAGAAGCAAATCTACTGTTCCGAGCTGGGTCCTAGTTGGATGGACACCGTAAAAGATTCCTTGGTGAAGGACATACTCCCATCAGATCAAAAAGAAGCACGAATGATGAGAAAGAAGGCAGCTAGATTCCGGGTCTCTAGTTCGGGGGACCCATACAAAAAATCCTTCACTGGGCCCTATTTGTACAGCGTTCACCCGAACAGAGTTCAGGATCTATTGATAGAGATTCATGAAGAAAGTTGTAGAAGCCACATGGGAGGAAGGTCACTAGCTCACCGAACAATTTCTTAGGGCTACTGGTGGCCCTATATGCAGAAAGACACGGAGCAATATGTCCAGAAGTGTGAAAAGTGTCAGAGGTTCAGCCCGAACATACACGTTTCGGCCGAAGATCTTTCTCCACTGACTAGCCCATGTCCTTTCGCTCAGTGGAGAACTGGCATAGTGGGGGCCCAAGGGCCACTGGCAACAGAAGGTACCTACTAGTAACTACTGACTATTTTACTAAGTGGGTGAAGGTTGAACCCTTGGCCAATATTAGAGACGTGGATGTAAAAAAGTTTACATGGAAAAATATTATCATCCGATTTGGCATTCCCCGAGCAATTATCTCTAACAACGGTATCCAGTTCGACAGCTCGCTATCAAGAATTTTTGTTCGGGTCTGGGGATCAAGAACTACTTCTCCACCCCAGCATACCCACAGAGTAATGGACAGGTTGAGGCCACCAACAAGACCATCATTCATGGACTCAAGAAAAGACTGGATGCAGCTAAAGGAAGATGGGTCAAAGAGCTCCCTTCGGTCTTATGGACTTACCGAACAACTCGAAGGAGGTCTACAGGTGAAACCCCATTCTCCTTAGCTTATGGGGAAGAAGCAGTCATACCTTTGGAGATCAGATTACCTACAATCCAAACAGAGGTCAGTACTCCCGAAGCAAATTCTAGAACATTGGCTTTGGATCTAGACTAGCCGAAGAACGAAGAACGATGTCAACCATTAAATTGGAAACCTACCAGTAAACTCTTGCCAAAGGGTACAATAGGAGGATGAAACACCGCGAGTTCGGCGATGGGGACTTGGTCCTAAGGAAGGTGCTCGGTCATATGAAGGACCCTGCCCAGGAAAAGTTAGGCCCGAACTGGGAAGGCCCGTACAAAGTTACTTCAAAGAGTGGTACCGGAGCATACCACCTAGAGGATATGAGTGGAAAAGCTATCCTTAGGCCATGGAATGCAAACAACCTCCGAAAGTTTTACTTTTGATTTTACAGTTCAATGTAACTTTTTCATTTTCATAATAAAACGCCTCTGTTCGGCATGAATTTTTTCCTTTTACTTCACTTTCAAAAGTTTTTATCACGTAATCTCCCTAACAAAAACTTGGGGGGCACACCCTGAGTACAGTAAATGTCTTCAGCGGCCTAAGTTCGAAGTTTATCCGAACTAATATAGCCTCAAGTATGAATGATGTTCCAATACTTGGGATGAATAAACCTAAAAAGACTAAATTCAAAATTTATCCGAACTAATATAGCCACAAGTATGGATGTTGATCCCATATTTGGGATGAACAAGTCTAAAAAGGCTAAGTTCGAAATTTATCCAAACTAATATAGCCTCAAGTATGGATAATGATCCTATACTTGGAATAAATAAGCCTAAAAATACTACATTCAAAGTTTATCCGAACTAATATAGCCTCAAGTGTGGATGTTGATCCCATACTTGGGATGAACAAGCCTAAAAAGGCTAAGTTCGAAATTAATCTGAACTAATATAGCCTCAAGTACAGACGTTGATCCCATACTTGGGACGAAAAGCCTTGACAAACTCACTCAATCTAAAATAAATGACGAAAACAAGTGCAAAAGATGGAAAAAGTTTTTCATTAAGCAAAAGAGGGGCTGAAACCCTCGAAGCTACAAACGCAAGAACCAAAGGGTAGTGCAAAATAATTGATAAAAATAAAGGGGACCTCCCAAGGGGCAGACAAGAAATCTTCAGTTGTTTCAACATGAGTCCCCACCTCCTCGGCAGCGAAAGGGGCAGTTGCGACCGCTGCATCTTGTACCTCTTGACCGGGTCCAACAGCGACACCTCCGGCTTCCCCTACCCCTTCTTCTTCTTCCCCCACTTCAGCGTATAAAGGGGAGGTGGCCTCAACCCCTGCTGCTTGCAAAGCGGCTTCCCATCCGATAGCAAAAATAATGTTTTGAAGTTTGGGGATCCGCCCCTTATAATTCTCTGTCGCCTCAGCAACCCCCTCAGCATAGACCTTCTCACTAGCGAGGGCCAGTTCGACTTCAGTTTTCCTGAGCTAGGCTTGGGAAGCCAAGAGTTGGTCTTCCTTCTCCTTCAACTGCCCCTTCAGGGCCCTGGCCCGAGCAGTATCAGCTGCCTTGGTCTTCTCCTGGAGACTGACTTCCAACTTGCTAATCTGTTTGAGGTAATTGAAATTGGCCTGGCAGAGCTTTGTGAGCTCACCCTGCTGCACCTCGGCACGTTCCACCATCACCATCATACGCTGCAAGCTCTGGTAGAAAAAGAATCAAACAAGGTCATCAAAAAGTGAAAAAGAGAGCAAAGATAGAACCGAAAAGAAACAACTAGCCAAAAATACAAAACCTGGATTGAATGGCAGATGGTGGACTTGACTAACTTCTCATGAGGAAGTTTCCGAACTTCCTCCATATCCGCCGGCAAAAGCAGCGCCTTTGAAAGACCGAAGGCCATTTTAGGGGACCCAGCCTTGTCTTCAACATTTATAGGGCATCCCCCCTTTTCCAAAGCGGGGGTCCACGGCTCAAGACCCCCCTTCAGGCCTTCAGCAGCCATTTTTTCTTTCCCTTTGCCTTTCTTTCCTTTCTTCTTCTCTAACTCTTTCTCCTTCGAGCCCTCAGGGACCTTGGCCCTCTCACTGACCTCGGTCTCCACGGACTTCTTCAATCTTTTTAAAGTAGGTGTCGTGTCCCCAGACAACTCGGCAGCCAAATCGGTGGCCCTCGTTCGTCAAACATCTTCCACAGTTGCAGTAGTAGTAACTTTCTTCTTAGGACCACCGAGTGTGAGAAACTCGATCAGGTCGGCAGCAGGGGATTTTATTTTAGCCATCTCTTCAATTCGGGCTAGATCCAAAGAGTCCGCCGAAGAAAAAGATGAGGAGATAGAGATTTTGTACCCCAGGGATGAAGGCCCAAGCTCGTCAGCTATGAAGGATGGCTGGGTAATGGTCACTTGCCTCTCCACCCTGGTGAATGGAAGGACAACAGCTTCTGGGACCTCAGATGGATCTGAGGCGGCAGCGGTAATTCGAACCCCCGAAGTGTTCGGCCTAATAAAACTCCTGTAGGTCATAACGTTTTTCAGTAGAGTATGAGCAGCTCGGCCTAAACCCCTTTGTTCAGGAAGCCCTTTGTACTCCCAAACTTTCTTCAAGTCTTCTAGGTGGACACCAGGCAATAGGCCACGAGCACGGTTATTGGAAATCTCACCTACAACAAGGATGCAAAGATGTTACAAAGCAAAACAAATATGAGTGAGACATCAAAACAAACAAGTAGTGATGACACTACCAGGGCCACGGCTGTTTTTTCGGGGGACAGTGAAGATGTCGTGCTCTTCACCAGGACCGAACTCGAAGTTACCGGTCACATAGACAAAATCATCATCCACGTCCTTGTTGGAATCCGGTAGTTCAATCACGAGCTTTTCGGATGCCCTTTTTACTTTGAGATAATAAGAACCAGTCGAATGTTGAACCATGTTATAGCAATACACGATATCCAAGATACCCAAATTGGTACCTAGAATACGGTTTAGCTCAACCACCCCCATGATCACTCTAAACACGTTAGAGAATACTTGCATGGGGCTAACTCTGTAATGACGGAGAGTTCGGCGAAGAAAAGGGTGAAGTGAAAATCGAACTCCCCCTTCCACAATAGCAACTAGATGAAGAGGAAGCTTTTCCCAATTCCCTTCGCATGAATCACCGGGATTGGATAGAGTTATTTCAACATTGTTTGGAATCTGGTATTAACACCGGAAGGTTCACGTGGCCTCCGGCGTTGAAACCAATTTTCTTAGTTTGCCCATTTTTGCAGGAAAAATAGAAAGACAGAAAAATAGGAAAGAAAGGCTGGGCAAACCAAGATCAAAGTACAAAAAAATGGCAGCGAGAAGAGTTTAAATGCTTACTAAGGATTCAAATGACAGTTGCTTTGCCGAGAAACAAATTTGTAAGCGCCAGAATCTAGGCAGGTTCTCGCCGAAAAATCACCAAGAAAGTCTGAGAGGTACAAAAATGGTGAAATGGGAGGAGATGGCAATGCGATGGGTATTTATACCCGTCGTTTCAAAACGACAGGCGCATTTAATGCGCCGTATGTTTGAAATGACGCAATCATTGATGCGACATCTGTCACCGCCTCCACGCGCTAATCATAGCACGCCACGTCAACAAAACAAGGTTCGAAGCCAGCTGTCATCATTCATGAGAGGAGCCCAAGGGGTCTGAGTGCTTAACCATCATTCGAAGAACCGAGAAAAGCCATGTTGCATAGTGTATGCTAGGTTGTACTGTTCGGGATATGTGCTGGGTGTTGGAGTCCCAAAACAGACTGCTCCATTACCCAAAAAAGCCCGAACCACCACTAGCTCATGCCGTACGAGTTCGGCCCATCCCAGAAAGGGGCATCCCGGACCAAATAAAGCCCATGTCGGCCCTTAATGGAAAGATAACTTAGCAAGTTTCCATCTTTGATACGATTTGATCGGATAAACAGGATAGAAATGAATCAGAATCACATCAGGATAGAAAATAATCTCTAAAGAATAAGAGGCAGAATCCTAAGAGGACTCAACCTTATGAGGTTTTGATCCCTATATAAAAAGAGGCGCACTTAACCCACAGGTACGCAATTCTAAGCCCAGCTCTTGACTAGAAATCTCTCTGAGAGATATCTAACTTCAGCGTTGGAGTGCCTTTCGGTCGAACCAGACCAAAAGGCGCTAACGGTGTTCCTGGTGTTACAGGAGTTCGACGGTAGAGCAAGGAGCTTTCAGTGAGTTCGGCAACGAGGAGTTTGGCCCATATTCTGTTCGAGATCATCAATACTGGGCGATATTAATTGCTTCTGATTGTGCCGAACTAAGTTTTTAGTTTGTACCTCGCACAAGTGTATACTCTAACATTTAGCTTTTTGTTCTCAGCAAGACAGTTCATACCGATGATAACAACTGCGATTGCAAATTGAACTGGGCAGCGGGTAGCAGCTTGGCCAGACAACAAAGGCAGCTGGCCAGTCTGATCGATCAATGCCGACCTCATCGGATTACCACTACCCATTTGTTGTTGCTGATTCTGTTGTTGTTGCTGCTGCTGCTGCTGTTGTTGTTGAGCAAGAGCACTTCCACTAAAATTCACTTGCCTGTAAATCCCCGCTTGTTACCGCGCCATACTAACTCCTGCCGCCACACCATACTGCTGCTGCATCTGATTCAACCTCGCCGACATCGACGATGACCTTTGTAAGCTTTGCTGCATCTGAAAATTTGATACGGCCATCAAATTACCCTGTTGCTGTTGTTGTTGAAATTGCTGTTGTAACAATTGTTGCTGTTGTTGTTGCTGTTGCTTGTGATGATATTGTTGGGTTTTTTGTTGGTAATCCAATGTGGATGCAGATGATGTGATTTACTGCTGCTGCTACTGATGTGATTTACTGCTGCTGCTACTGATGTGATGGGGTTAAAGGGATTTGAGGGAGAGAGGGGGAGGAGATGTGAGGGATCTCAACGGATGAGGATTGAGAGAGGTTGGATGGAGAGGCCATGGTTGGGTTCTGAGAGATTGACTCGATCGCGTTGGGCTGTTGAATTGGTTTTGGGGACGACGATGACGAATTCTCCGCCATTTTACCACGAATGATTGGTTTTTCAGAGAATTTGGGGGGAGGTTTTCGATTATTAGTAGCTAAATCATAGGGCAATGAGTTTCTCCGAAATTGCGAATTTCAGACCGAGAGAGTGAGAGAGAGGGAGAAAGAGGGGGGGGGGGGGGGGG
>JAOTRH010020467.1:5379-22166 GCA_034768845.1 Heliamphora exappendiculata | reverse complement strand
GTAATATCATTCAAATATTTAATTTATAATTTTAGTTAGGACTATATATAGAAAAAGAATCAAATGTAAATTATAGAAAGCCTAAATACATCTATTTTATACTATTTTTACAAAGTCAAATTTAAATATTAATTATTAATTATTAAATACTATTAAATTATGATAACTTTCTCAATATTTTCTTCACATGTATAATTTATATTATCTTATTTTTTAATAACTTAACTAAAAATTTATTTATTTTATTCGGTGTATATAGTATGGGTTAAAGTGCTTGTTCTACTTTATAAAAAAAACAAACATAGCATGGGAGTGAACTAAAAAGAGAAATACACAATGTAATTGATATTTGATCCTATGACTATAAGTTATAAAAAACTTAAACAGTCTTAATCCTATTTTTCAATACAAACATGGCCACAAGAAATTAAAGAATTGCACAAAAGAATAAACTTTGGTGCAATGAATCATAGGGAAACAAAAATGCAAAAAGAAATCTCATCCAAGGAGAACTTGGATGCAATGAAGCTCATCTACGCGAAGATAAATCACGTAGAAAAACAATGAAAGAAAAGGAAAAAAAAAGAAGGGTCATTTAGCTTCAAATTTTATTTGTAGTTTTTATTTAGAAATTAGTCTCATTATAAGATTTAATTTATGACAAGTCTTATTTTATATTTTTATTTTAAAAATACCCTCGTTTTATAAATTGATGTTATGGGAATCAATTACATATCTACCTGTAAAAGACTTTTAAAAAGAATAAGAACATTACAAATACATGATACGAGAAAATAAGTATACAAAGAAAAGCAAGTTCTTAATAAGTATAAGAGCAAAAGAGTAAAGAAACACCTCAAAACATTTCCAAACCATAAGAAACCATCATCCATTCGTCATACATCCCGTGAAATGATAATATCTTTTCATGCACACAAGATATGAGTGTGTGGCCTTAATACCTTACAAAACAAATACCCACAAAATCAAGTATCGAAACATTGTTTCAAATGAATTACATTTACAAGATATACATCTCTCAAAAGATATTTCTATAAGTATGTAATTCAATTCCCAAAGCTTAAAAAAAAAGGTCCTTGAGACTAAGCTTCTCATTCGACCATCTTCTTTCCATTATCACCTGAAATGGATTAAGCACCATGAGCCGAGGCTAGTAGGAAAAAGACTAGATATGAACATATACATAACATGTGAAGATGATTATGTGAATGCACTACACGTTTGAACCCAAAATTGAATTCACTTTTCTTACAAATTCTCGTTCACATAACCGATTTTCTTCCTTTATTAAGACCAACACACACTGTTTTCTTTTATTTAACTAAGTACCAAGGCCGGACGACGCCTATAAATCCCAGTGTATTTATCACCACCGGGCCACGCGAGACCCAATAAATAAATACCCATTCTATAGCCCGACACAGGAGCACACATTTTCTATTTTTCTCAAAAACATCGATGGGTGGGCCACCCAAGAGCACGCTTTTATGGGAATTAACCCAAAATAAGGGCCTATCTTACATCAAGCAAGTTTTTTATCTTTCACCAAGGAGTAACTCGAGCCCAACCTTAGTTATTCAATTCAATAGCACGGTACCTTAATTATATCATTCACATTTATATCACTACGAGCCCAACCGTGAAACCAGTTTCTCTTGCCAAACCCAATCCTCTCACCAAACCCGACACCATTAAGGTTCCAATTGTCAACAATTCAAATATTAATATCATCTTATGTTTGAATTCACATGGCAATTATAATCAAGTCACATAACTCATACTTTCACATACATCCAACAATCCTTAGAATTTATTTAAAATTCGCAACACAACACTAAACCATTTCCACCGATTCCCAAACTTCATGAAATCAACTTTTCAATGGGATGATACAAGTCCCAATTTACAAAAAAATTTAACTAATTTTACCATTCGGGTCCAACAACCCAAAAACCTCCAAATCTCCAAGCTTTTAACGAAAACGAAACCTAACTTTCCAAAACTCAAATAAAAGGTTCTCACATTATATTGTCAAGATCAAAACACCATAAATCCTCCAAAACCTCGAGATTTAACATGCATTCACCCCAACCCACAACCTAGGATTTTCAAAACATAGAATTTTCATTTTTCCATGAATAAACTCAAAATATACAACACATATCTAACAAATCTTCATAAATAGTCATAGATCCTACCTTTTTGGGTGTCCTAAAGTAAGGATTGAACCCCAACAAACTCCAAACAAGCAAATCTTAGCAGGTAGGTGAAGGTGGAGCTCCGAACACGAACAATGGCCTCTCCAACATCACTTGATCGAAAGAGAATCAAGGATTGGCCTTCAATGGAGCCTAAGAAGCTCAAAAGGACTTCCACCACCAAACCCTAGGTCACACTTTAGTTCTAGAGAGAGAGAGAGGTATGAGAAAAATGAAATTCAAACACTCCAAGCTCGCACTTTGAAAACTCATCTAGCACAGACCGCTCGATCGGTCAAAAGACCACTTGAGCGGTCCCTCGTTAGAACTGTCACCGAGAAAGGGATATGTGTATAAAAAATTAAATTTTGTTCCGACACCCCCCAAGGCTCGTTCAACCATCCAACAACAATTATTCTCCTGCATAAATAAGCATATAATTATCATTCACAACCATACTCGTGATTGAATTCTAATCATTTTCCACAATCAAACACTAACACGCAAGGTTTAACAAAAAGGTTTTCAAACTAAAAGGGACTGGGTCCCTACATATTTGCTAACACTATCAACTACATATAATTATTCATATCAAATATATAGAAAGATAAAATTGTCCAATATGAATAAAACACAAAAATTCTAGCTTTTTATCCAAACAACCAACTTTTAAAAAAGTAGTTTAAAAGCTAAGTTACTAAAAATATACTTTAAACCAAATTTAACTTTTAACTAAAAATACAATAAAACAAAAAAAACTATCTTTTTAAAAAAATTGAATGAAATTTTAAATTTCTTATTGAAAATAATAACATGCAGAATGTCTACATAATAATAGCGTTGTATATTGTGCAGAATATCAATAATATAATAATAATAGTATCGTTACTCTATCTCAGCCTATGATTTGACTAAAAAGCCCAGTGGATTTTTTTAGAGATTTTTTTGTTTTTTTAGATTTTTATAGTGGTTAAAATTTTTTATTTTTTTGGTTTTTTGTGATGAGATGATTCTAAAATATATGTCCGTTAATGCCAAATTTGAAAAAAGTTCACTAAAGACGAAAAAATTAAAAAAAATATTATAAAATTTGCTAAGTTTGTTTTTTTCATCTTATATGAACTTTTTTTTAAGTTTTGATCAAAAAATTTTACTTTTCTATTTCCTCATATGAGAGAAATCTTGAAAATACACTCATTTGAGTTAATACTGACAAAAGTTTACTAAATATAAAAAAAAATATAGAAAAAAAAGTTAATCCAAACGCAAGCTAAATATCATGTGATTTGATATTTGTTGGAAAAAATGATTTTTGATTGAGCTTTATTTTTTTATTAAATGTTGGCTAATTTTATGTCATAATTAAAATATAACTCACACACCGATTAAGCTGGGTTGGGATGGCGTTGTGTTCACCTCTATGAGTGCATAAATTAAATATATTTAGTTGCTCAAAACTATTTATTATTTAATGAAAAAATGATTTTCAAAGTCATGAAAATAACTTAGAAATTCAATGGTGGTACCTTTGTCCCACATTGAAAATTTATGAGATTTTATGGGTATATATAAGCTTACCATGAAGTAAGGAAAAGACCCCTTGAGGGCATGCAATTTTGTAGACAGAGGAGGACTTACCCAAGTGTGGGTTTGGATTTGACCCAAAGCACACATACTGTAGGGACCTTAACTCGGTTTATTTAGTTATTTAATTATTTAAATTTCTCATGTGATTATTAACACGTGTCAAATAAATGTTATGGGTACATTTTATTTTGGATAAATGGCCTACGAGCCTTTTGAATTTTTATCAATTTTTTTTATCCGCATGTGTGGTTGGAAACTTGAGAAATTATTACAAATTTTACTTTTAAAATTTTAATACTTTTATGAAAGGAAAATTTTAATTAAATTAATATGAAAATTTTATGTATATGTGTATATGTGTAGGGTGTGTATATATATATATATATATATATATATATATATATTATAAAAAGAACATGGGTGGCTTCCCCAGGAAGCTCACCCTGCATATCTCTCTCTCTCTCTCTCTCTCTCTCATATTTCATTATTCTTCTTGATTTTTGGATGCTTAAAACTCAAGATTTCACAAAGTTATAGAAGAGAAAATTATTTTACGCGACGAGGGCTATGTTTACAATCGAGCAAATTTTTGTTTGGACAGATTGAGTTTTTGGGTGTGCTCGAAGTTTAGGAGTTTTAGTTCTTTGAAATAGGATTCTAGACTATTTTTGAATAAATAGTTTTTATAAGTGATTAGGTGCCTTTTAAAAAAAAAGTGACACGAGATTTGTTTTTGAGCATAAAACCTAGTTTTGTGACGAAAATATGTTCTTAATGGATAAATAGAATTGTATGCATGATTGTGGAATTCGATTTCAAATAGAGTTTTGAAATTTGAGAGATTTATGGAAATGTCAAAAAATTGATTTCTGTGATCATGATTTATGCAAATGTTTGTGTTGTGGTGAAAATAATGGTCTAAGTTAATGTACCGGGATGATTTGATGTGAATAAATTGGGCTCGATTAACTCCACAGAGGAAAATAAAAAACTTATGCAAGATTGGGTCCCCCACCACGGGTTAGTCCTCTAAAAGGAGTGTGATTGTTTGGTAAATTATAGAATTTATACATTGCCAATCAGTAGATGCCTCGATTGGCCCCTATGAGAGGGAAACGCATATAAGTTTATAATTGTCGGTTGATTCCTGCGTGGCAATACGGTACTAAACTAAACCTACTTGTTGTGTTGATTGAGAATGGCTGTGTTGACAAATTATAAAACTCATAGGTTTTCTATCGGTGCATTGTGATAGTCCAATTGTGAGGGCAACGGATGAAAATTTATAATTGACCGGTTGTGTTGGCAAAGTATGGATTTCAAACTCTTTGAAGGATTGGGTTATATTAAAACGTGTTCCTTATTTTCTTAGAAAAAATCGAGTTGAGAACTTGTGAATGTTGTTGTTTTTATAAAATTGCCAATCACATGTTTTACTTTCATTTATGGCTGGTCTATTTTCTATTGGATTTTGGCTCACGTAATTTAAAAACGTTATCGGTGCTGGAGAAGATCCTTTAGCATAAAAAAAACTAAAGACATGTTGTAATTGTTTCTTTTGTAATCAAGGTGGAATTGTTTGTAATTGTATTTTGTATCAAAAACATGGTTTGTAATCAAGGTGGAATATGTTTCTTTTTGGATGAATGGCTATGTTGCATCTCTTGAGCAGAGGTTTTGAATCCTTTCTTTGAGTAATTAAATGACTTTTCATAGTTCTTATAATTTCTTTTTTCATGAAAAAGGACCTAAAGGGTGTAGAAACCTTTAAAAATTTTAAAAATAAGCAAATTGGTATTAGACGACTCGACGGACCACTCGGGCGGTCTACCACCAAAAAAGAGGATGCTTCAATCTGTATGTGGACCGCTCGAACGGTCTATTGAGCGCTCGAGTGACCTTGTTTTCCTTGGTCCATTTTTTTTAAACATGCATATCTTTTTCATTCATACTCCAAATTGTGTCATTTTTGTACTTAAATTGAAGTCCAAGAAGTCTACTTTTCTATTCAATTTTTCTTATCTATTTTTGCATGCTTTTGACCAAATTTCTTTGGAAATATTAATTTTTTCCATCGTTGAACCTTTTTATCAAATTCCTTGAACATCAGGTTATATGTATGAATTATCACTCTTAGATCACGTGGTGTCGGGTCTTTAGGCCCCGAGATGTAACTTGAATAACATTGTTTGGCTCTTTGACTTCCAAGCATTGTCGTTGCCCAATCGGATGGACGGGCCGGGCCCAAGCTTGGGCCTGGGCTCAGGTTAGGTAGGCTCTTATTTTTGGAAGAAATTTATTTAAAAGATTATATTTTCTATTATTTGTATTTTTTAAAAATATTTTATTTTAAATAATTTCTCATTGGTCTGTTACCATTAGAATATTACTATTAGACTTTGAAGTAAACCGATTATTCTCCAAACCAGATAGGTGCGCACCTATTTGAAAACCATGAGCTAATTCGAATTGCACTGGTTTGAACCATCCAAACAAGTATCACCACCTCTATAAATAGGAGATCCCTCGCTGCATTCATCTATCTATCCATTGTCTTGCATTCTATTATGTTCTAATGAACAAAAATAGAGACTGCAAATATTGTTCTAGTTCATCGAGCACAGTAGATTGTAGAGCTTCTTCTGCGTGCGAGAGATGAAGTATTCTTAGGAAGCAGACGTCCAAATTCGTAAGCACCATTGGCGAGGGACAAATATTCTTTAAGGGAAAATTAAGATACACTTGCCTTGATGTATTTAACCTTTCGTACCCAAGTTCTATAGGTATAAAGCTTCATTTGTTTTCTTTTTATACAGTTCCTGTTTTAGTTCTTCAAAAAACATACTGAATTTGCCTCTTCCCCTTATCTTGTGCTTTAAAACACTTGTTGTTTGCTATTTAATTTTTTTTTTGTAAAACTAGTATTGTTTTATTAACAATCTTAAAGTATATTTTTTACCCATTTTTCTATTTTTTTAATTTTAATTTTATTTTTTGGATTTTCTAAAATAGTTTCTTTTTTAGCTTTTCTTTTTACTACATCAATAATAACACCAGTGATGTATCCAATACCGGCTCCACACCTATTGGAGCGACTGTTGTGCCATTTATTGTTGCACTCATATCAACTTCAGCATGAACCATGGAGAGAAGCCTGAAGAGTTCAACGGGTCTGATTTCAAAAGATGGCAACAAAAAATGTTATTCTATCCGATCACTCTGAATTTGGCAAGATTTCTTTAAGAAGATGCTCTTGTACTGAAAGAAGATGATTCTGCTAAGCATATTATTGTTGTAGTGGAAACATGAAAGCATGTTGACTTCATGTGTAGGAATTGTCCTCAACATCTTGGATAATACACGTATAGTGTTTATTATATCAAGAAGACTACAAAAATCTGCCAGGGTAACTCAGTGATTTAAGGTCGTCATTGGAACTAGTCACAAATTCAAAAATCTTGTGTTCAACTCCCATTGGAAGCACTAACTAAATTGATACCTATGGTTTGCGGGTGATTGCAGGCATCCAGACGTTTACTCCTCAAGAGTGGGTCCAAATGGCTCTGCCTTGATATGGTTCCTTCGTTACCAAAAAAAGAGAAGAAGAGTACAAAAGAACTATGGGAATCCTTGGACAGAAAATACAAGATTGAAGATGCCAGGATGAAGAAATTGATCGTTGACCATTTCGGACTATAAAATGGTGAATTCTATGACCATCATCAATCAAGTTTAAGAACTTCATATAATTCTGCATTTCTGCATGAAACCCACGCAAAGGGGATAACTTTGAGCAAGTCATTCCAAGTGGCATTAAGTATAGAAAAATTACCAATATTTTGGAAGGAAATTAAAAGCTATCTAAAACACAAGCGTAAAGAGATGAAATCAGAGGATCTCATAATGCGACTAAGAATTGAAGAGGACAATCATGGTTCAAAAAAGAAAGTGGGAGGTCTGTTTATGGTTAAGGCTAATGTTGTGGAACAAAGGCAAGGGTAGACCAACAACAATATGAAGAGGAAACATTTAGGCCAAGGGTTATCTCAGGGCATGAAAGGAGGTGAAACAAAAAGTTAAAATTTCAACGAAAATGCTTCAAGTGCGACAAATAAGGACACCATGCAGCAGATTGTCGGAGCAAGCAAAATGTTCAAGCTAAATATAGTAAGAAACCCCTTCGGGCTCATGTGGCCAAAGTGTAGACACTCTCCAATGATGTGGTTGATTTGAATCATTCTACAATGGTATATGAAGTAGACCTAGTAATTCTAATCCTTTGGAATGGTGAGTGGACACAAGTGCTACCTGTCATGTTTATTATGAGAAAAGAATGTTCATTTCTTATCAAGTAGTGGAACATGGAGAACAACTCTTCACGAGGAACTTCTCTACCTCTAAAGTTCAAGGGCGAGAATGTGGGGTCGCTGTTAAGCAAGAGCGGGTTTAAGTTGCTCTTCAAGTCTAATAAGTTTGTTCTCCAAGAGTGCGGTGTATGTAGAAAAGGGGTACAAGAGTAATAGTTTCTTTAAGATAATGTAATAACTGTCATTTCACCAATTAATAAAATTAACACATTTTTTACTTACTTTCTTGAATCTTTTAATATATGGCATGGTAAATTTGGATATGTTAATTTTGAAACTTTACGTATATTAATTAATTTCGACTACTTTCTTGAGTTTAATATAGATTCAAATTATAAATGTAAAACTTATATAGAAGCAAAGTTAACGCTGATTTTTTTTCATTCAATTAAAGAAGTACTGAACGTTTGGATTTAATTCATACTAATGTGTGTGATTAGAGATTTGTTCAAACACGCAACGGAAAAAAGTATTTTAGTAATTTTATTAACGACTGAACGAGATACAGTTATGTGTATTGGTTAAAGAGTAAGGATGAAACCTTAGAAATGTTTAAACATTACAAAAATCATATTAAAAATTAACTTAGCTGAAAGATTAAGGTGATAAAAAGCGATAAATGTGGTAAATATGAATTTTCATTTGCTGGGTTCCGTTCTGAATATGGGATTATTCACCAAACTATTTCACCTCCATTGCAAAATGGGATTGTTGAAAGGAAAAATAGAATTTTGAAGGAAATTATGAATGCTATGTTGATTAGTTTATGATTATCACATAACTTGTGGGGGGGAAGAAGTTTTATCCGCTAATTACATCTTGAACAAGTTACCTCCTAAAAAGATAAATAAGACTCTTTATGAATTATGAAAGAGCTGTAAGGCTACCAACAAATTCTTTAAAATGTGGATGTGTTTAGATAAGGTTATGGTCCCTACTCCAATACATGTGAGAATATGACCGAAGACTGTTAACTGTGTATTCATTAGTTATGCAGAAGATAGTAGTGTCTATATCGATTCTTAGTGCATAAGTTAGATATACCTAAGGGTCATGTTTACACTGTCACGACCTAAAACCAGGGTCACGTGAACTATCCAAGAAAAACCCGTTTTGAGACACCATGATCCATCAAAACCACCTGAGCCCCAACAGGTCCAAGAACGAAGATGAAAGAAAACTTAAAACCTTTCGGAAGATTCACTTCCAAAGATTTATTTTATGTAAAAAAAGAATCCAAAAGAATAAAGTCATAGTCCCCAAGAGTCAAGCTTTAAAACAAACCACACAAGTTTTTAAGAAAACTGCTCAGACTGCTCGATCGATTAAAAGACCACTTGAGCGGTCCCTGTAAACCCACTTGTTTTTCATGCAAAACACAAAAATAAAATGTTTATCTCGACCGCTCAAGCGATTCGTCGAGCGGTCTGGCTCTGAACCCCTTTTTAAAACACTTCCTTTGAAAAGCCAACACTTAACCCTTTCTAAAATCACTAAAGCATAACAAGCTAACTGAAACGAGCTAAAACAAAGGCCAAAACCTCCATTGAGACATAAGAGTTGATATAAAGCATAAATCAACTAAAAACCATATATGAAAACATCGAAACCAACAAGACGTTAACCATATCATACAACTGTGAAACAAAAATAACCAACCCAAGGTTCCTCTCATTAACATACAACATACATGTAGTGATACGATGGCCTCAAGGCTTATACAACATGTTTTTAAGTCCAAAACATATAAACTCATTACATGATCCAACAACAACAAAAACTAAGAAGCATCGTCTTCTACCACCTCCGGGGCTCCTCTAGATCAATCCACGTGATCAAATTCACTTGAAAGTTTTTAAATCCCACAACGTGAGCCAAAGCCCAACAGAAAAAGACTAGAATGAATTAAAAGTATGCCATGTAATCATGAATTATATGAACAACTCGGCTACACGAGTCTCAAAACGATTTTTCATATATAAAATCACAAGTTTTCATACAGTCCCTTAACGTCTGATAGTTTAATAAACATAAACAACATATTATTTTCTAATAGGTTTCCACAACCTACAACGTTCCCTACACAACATGCACTCTTTTACGGCCTTCCACTGAGGGACAACTACTAACCCTACATATGCAAATTCTTTATGATCTTTAACCGCAAGACCATCATCAGTTCCAATTATGCAATCTTTTACGGTCTTTCTCCGTGGGACTGTACTAGCCCTAATTAAACAATTCTTTACGGTCTCTCACCGCAAGAGCAATCGAATCCTAAATTATACACATAGTTGCTATACATTTAGAGAAGCACATAGCCACGCATAACATTTAAAGGCACACGTTCACCAACCACCCGTTGGAATCATGGCTCAACCCCAATGGTTAGCTCCAAACTTTCAAAAACTATGCTTCCATAGCATATACGTAAATCCCTTACGGTTTTCAAAACTCATCCTTTTGAAAATCACGAACACATACGCCCACCAACTTTGTAATAAACAAAAAACAAAGCCTAACATGCTTTTATCCAACTAAACACGGTTTAAACACAAAGTTCAACATTTATAGCATTTTAACATGACAAAACAATGCATATAATCGCATGTAACACTCTTTTAAAGTAAGATATTCTAGAATCCTATCTTAGAGGGTTAAAAACTAGATGCTTTAAACACTGGCGAGAAACCAAAGTCGCCAAAATGAGATTTCATTCGAATGAATGCGAAGCCCACGGCGCGTGTAACAAGGATCGACTATCCCAACACTAAGAATCAGGCCCAAACCAAGCTGAAAGCTAGAGAGAAGACAAAGGGTTTGATCTTTCTTACAAGAGAAGAAAGGAAAAGCTTGTGAGAGAAGCTTCGGTGAGTGAACCAATGCCATGAGCTGTCACATATATAGCCCACGCAGACATACTGCTCGAGCGGTCTAAACACCGATCGAGCTGTCCTGCCCAGAAACGTTTTCAACTTTTTTGCCACACGCCGAAGCAGGACTGGAATTGAAACTAACATGCATTCCAAGCAAACTCAAGCATTAAACACATAAAAACATGTTTTTCTATAATGATTAAAATTATAACCAACACATTACATATATTTATTACAAAATAAAAATGAACCAGGTCTCACAACTCTTCCCCCCTTAAGGAATTTTGCCTTCGAAATTCGTCACAAAGTCAAGAAGAAAATAACTCCAGATACCTAATACGGACTTCGGACTCAACCTCCCACGTAGTTTCCTCGACTCCCTGATAAAGCCACAGAACCTTAACATGTGCAGTGGTCCTCCCTCTTAACATTTGCTCCTTCGTATCCAAAATCCTCACGGGTCGTTCTTCAAAAGATATGTCCTCGTTCACTCGTAACTCAGCCTAATCCAGGATATGTGGCTGGTCAGGCTCGTATTTTCGAAGCATGAATATATGAAACATGTTGTGCACAGATGACAATTGAGGAGGCAAAGCCAGACGGTATGCCATCTCCTGAAGCCTCTCAAGGATTTCAAACGGCCCAATAAAACGCGGCGATAAGTTTTTGCTACAGCCAAACCTCATTAAACCTTGGTGTGAAAAAACCTTCAGAAACACGTGGTCCCCCTCCCCAAACTCCAAAGGCTTTCTCCTTTGATTAACATAATTCTTTTGATGACTCTGGGCCATCACCAAGCGTTGGAGAATCATAGTAATCTTCTCTGTCATTTTTCACACCAAATTGAGTCAAAGACTACAGCCTCTCCCGCATTTGCGTAACACACCGGCGATCGACACAGCCTGCCATACAAGGCCTCAAAACGCACCATCCCAATGCTAGACTGATAGATATTGTTATACCCAAATTCTCCCAATGGTAAATGATCCTCCCAAGATTCTAAAAAATCAAGCACATAAGCTCTCAGCATGTCCTTTAAAATCTATATAGTATACTTGGACTAATCGTCCGCCTGAAGATGAAAAGCAGTACTGAAAAGAAAACTCATCCCCAAAGCAACCTGTAGACCCTGCCAAAATCGCAATGTAAAGCGCGAGTCTCGGTCAAAAATAATAGATATAGGTACTCCGTGTAATCGAACAATCTCACTAACATACAACCTACTCAATTTGGCCACGGAGTCCTTCACACGAATGGGAAGAAAGTGAGCAGACTTTGTTAGTCTATACACCACAACCCAAACAGCTCCATGCCCCTTAGGCGATCTGGGAAGTCTAAATATAAAATCCATTGCGATATTCTTCCACTTTCATTTTGATATTAGCAATGGCTATAGCGATCATGCGGGCCTTTGATGTTCTGTCTTCACTTGCTGACAAGGCACCAAAAAATAAACTGAACCACATCTCGCTTCATTCTCTTCCACCAGAACTGACGGCGCAGATCATGATATATCTTAGTGCCTTCCAGGTGTACTGCAAGATAAGAATGGTGACAATCACGTAACACATTGCCATAGCATGACTCTGGCACAAACACTCTCCTCGTAAATCTCAAACTCAAGTCATAGTCCACAAACCATCCCTTAGTGTCTTTCTCATTAGCCACACAATCCCACAACATCTGAGCTTCCTGATCTATCTGTTGAGCCACCAGAACACGGGCAATCAATGTGGGCCGTGAAACCACTAAAAATAAGGTCGTACCCTCCTCGGTCTCTTTGAGACACAAACCAAACTCACCAACCTCCTCGAGCATGTCCTACTCTTGCGTAGCAATAGAAGCCAACGAACCATGAGAACTCCTGCTATGGGCGTCGGCCACGACATTAGCCTTCTCGGGGTGATATTAGAGATCAAAGCCATAGTCTTCTATAAGCTCCATCTACCGTTGCTGGCGTAGATTCATGTCCTTCTGAGAAAATAAATATTTCAAACTCTTGTGATTCGAAAAAACCTCAAAGTGTTCACCGTATAAATAGTACCGCCATGCCTTTAAGGCAAAGACCACGGCTGCCAACTCTAAATCACGTGTCGAATAGTTTTGTACCTTCAACTGCTGAGATTCGTAAGTCATAACCTTACCTTCATGCATCGAGACACACTCGAAGCCGTCATGCAATGTGTCACAATACACTGTGTAACCCAAATCTCGTTCCAGAATAACTAACACTGGTGCACTCATCAATCTCTTCTTCAGCTCCTGAAAAGCCAACTCACAAGACTCACTCCAAACAAACTTGACTCTCTTTCGCGTAAGGTAAGTCATCAACACGACGAGTTGAGAAAAATCTTTCATGAATTGTCGATAGTAGCCTGCCAAATCTAAAAAGCTATAGATCTCAAATACATTCTTAAGTCATTCCTAACTCATCACTGCATCGGTCTTCGAAGAATCCATAGATACTCGATCTCCCGATACCACTTGTCTAAGAAATTTCACCTCAAGCATCCAAAATTCACACTTCTCAAACTTTACATATAGTCGGTGTTCCCTCAAAAGCTACAAGACAATACAGAGATATTCCTCATCTGTCTCCCTTGATGGTGAGTAGATAAGAATATCGTCCATAAATATGACCACAAAACTATCAAGATATGGATGGAATATGTGGTTCATCAAGTCCATGAATGTCGCAGGAGCGTTCGTCAAACCGAATGGCATAACCAAAAACTCGTAGTGTCCGTAACGAGTTCAGAAGGCAGTCTTCGCTAATAACTCCTCCCTAATCCTCAACTGGTGATATCCCGATCTCAAATCAATCTTAGAGAAAGAATAATAACCCTTTAATTAATCAAACAAATCATCAATCCTCGACATAGGATACTTATTTTTCACTATTACTTGATTCAACTTCCGATAATCAATACACAATCTCAAGGATTCGTCCTTCTTTTTGGCAAACAAGGTCGGAGCTCCCCACGAGGATGTAATTGGGCACACAAACCCCTTATGAAGCAACTCATGAAGCTGTACCCTAAGCTCTCATAACTCTCCTGGTGCAAAACAATAAGATGACATCGAAATAGGAGTGGCTTTCGCAATAAGATCGATAGAAAACTCTACCTCACGACTCGGTGGCAACTCAAATAAATTGTCAGGAAAGACATCTAGATAGTCGAAAACCACCGGGGGAAACTCTCCTCGAACGACAACAGCCTCATCCAACATGAGAGCAGAAAAGAGGAAACTAAGGTTTTCTCAGTTTCACATAACACCGGGCATGGGCACTGAACCATCGTCCCGATCACCCACGAAACAAAAACAATCACCCTCAGGTGTATAAATCAATACCCTCCATCGATCGCAATTGATATAGGCACGATAGGTGGTTAGCCAATCCATCCATAAGATGATATCAAACATGATCATGTCGAGGATGATAAAATTAAACTCTAAACAGTGGCCGACGACCTCTAACTCACAGGACCTACAAACTTGTCCTAACACCACGTTCCCACTGCCCATGGTCTCTGCACACAGCGCGCTACCCAATAAGTCCATCTCAAACCCTAAAACAAATGCAAAAGCAAATGAGATAAAAGAATGTGATGCTTCCGTGTCGATAAGAACACTGTCTCATGATCTGTACACCAAGAGAGTACCTCTAATAACTGAGGTAGTCGCTGCGGCATCAGACACAACTGGTGCCTTGGAGAAGCTTGGATCTATGAGGGCACATACTTGGCCATGTGGTCCCCTAATCTGCCCACCATAGCTCTGTGCTGTAGGTTGTCGCACTGACTGAACGGAGGCACCCTTTCCGTAACCCTAGAAGTCTGAGCTGTTAGCTGCTGCTGCTGGTAAGTTTATCGTCCCCGTGTAGAATGAACAACCAGTGCACCTGTCGTGCTATGTACACTCCCTTCTTGTGGAAATTCCCTACGAAAATACCCTGGCTGGCCACACTCAAAACAGATCGATGGCGCTTTTCCCTAAGACTGAATAGGTACTAAACTTTGAGTCTGTCTCTTCTGTGGACAATTCGATGGATGATGCCCTAGTTACCTGCATCGAAAACAAAATAGCTCTCTCTGCTCTGCCCTTCCTAACGAAGCCACCGAGGGTGCTGATGTAGAAAAATGCTGTTGGGATCCAAAAAAGATGAGGACCAGAGCTAAAGGACCTCTGTCTCTTGTTGGAGCGCCCACTTAACTGTTCCTTTACTCCACTCTGCAGTGTTCTAACCTCCCTAGGTCTACGAGTCTCACTCAAAGTGTTCTCTATAATAGCTGCTGACTCCACCAACTATGTAAAAACATGCAATCTCAACCCTGCTACTCGTTCCCTGATCGAGGGCCTCAAACCCCTCTCAAACCTCTTTGAGCGCAGCTTGTCGGTCGCCACTGATTCTTGTGTAAAGTGAGATAAACTGGTAAACCTAGCCTCGTACTGCACAACATTCATCGCTCCCTAGGTGAGAGAGTAAAACTCCTCTCGATAGATATCCCTAAAAGACTCACGAAAGTATTTCTCCAGAAATACCTTCGTAAAAGTGATCCACATACCCTCAACGGTAGTTCTGGAAAATTTCCACCACTCATAGGCGTCACCCTTAGCTGGAATGTGGAAAACGTAACCCTTTTAAGTCATCCTCGACTATCTGCAACGTGTCAAGGATCCTTTTCACAAGCTCCAGCCATCTTGTGGCCATCTTGGGGTCAGGATCCCCAACAAAGGTAGGAGGGTCAAGACGCTGGAACTTATGCATCGCAGCAGTTGCCCTCGATTCAGGTACTCTCGCTCCTTTCCTATCGGCCTTAGCTAGCTGACAGATGGAACCCACAATTTCACGTAACAACCCTACCCCATCAATTGGTCCTTTTGGAAGCATTAACATCCCCAACATTAGGGATTAGCACATCCCCTTGACCTAAACCACGGCCAAGCCTTGACCACGGCCACAGCCTTGACCACGGCCTCGTCTTCTCCGCGCAAACATAATTTCTATATGAAAGAAATATAGAACATAACAACATAAGATTCAATCACCATGTTATTACATTACAAATTACATAATCATGCTAATACTTAGTCATTCAAGATCATGTAAATAGACTCCACATATCGAGGAGTACCAATATGAGTGATGAGTTAATTTGGGTAACTTACTTAGATTTCTTGCTAGAAAGTACGTCGGCCAAACACATTTCTATCTCGGCTTCTGAGTTTGTTAATCCAAATGCCTGAAGATAAGACCAATCAATCATAAGGTCCAACCTCCATGCTTACGTATACATAACATCCTCATGCTCAACAGGCTATCATTCTCATGTTATCAAAATATTTAAACAATGCAATTAGGCACACGCAACCATCCTCATAAGGTGATTTAACCTCTCCCAGGGCTCATAGGTGTTCAAATCTAGAACTCTGATACTAAGTTGTCACGCCTAAAAACCAGGATCACATGAACCAGCCAAGAAAAACCCGTTTTGAGATACCATGAACCATCAAAACCACTCAAACACCAGCGGGTCCAAGAACAAAGATGAAATAAAACTTAAAACCTTTAGGAAAATACAGTTTTGAGGATTTATTTTATGTAAAATAAGAATACAAAAGAATAAGGTCATGGTCCCTAAGAGCCAAGTTTTAAAGCAAACCACACAAATTTTTAAGAAAACTGCTAAGATCGCTCGATCGGTCCCTACAAGCCCATTGGTTTTTCACGCGAA